>BROG01000236.1:0-202500 GCA_030159075.1 Atrina japonica | reverse complement strand
ATATTTTCGTTGAGTCGGGTAAGTTCCCTGACAACATCCGGATGACATAAATTGACATGTGCCTGGTGTTGACGGAATATATATATATATATATATATATATATATATATATATATATATATATATATATATATATATATATATATATATATATATATATATCATAAACATAATACCAAAGATATAATATCTAAATCGTCGAATTCTTGTTTAAGAACATCCCTGATCGACACGTTCGACATCCTCTTTCTTAGCCCAATGTATGACATATTCTTCACATGTGTTAATGATAATGTCAAAGCTCTGGCGCCATGTAAAAGAGACAGGTTCCCTATATTTTGGGGTCTTTACGTAAAAGATATCGTTTTTGCTACTAGCCTGGGTTCCTGGTAAAATCTTACTTTGTCGATAGGTATAGTGACAGTATCTGTGGTTAGCATCAGCGAGCCAGGAATCCAGGCTATTTTGCTACGTACAATGTTTAGACCACCTGTCACAACATGGCCAATTGGAGCGTACATGAGCACAGGTGTAGAGCAGGTATAAGGTGAAGGGTTCCTGGAAAGGCTGGGGAAAATCAAGTTGCTGCAGACTTGCTTTGCAATTGGAGATTTTGGAAGCAATTGGACGCGTACAGCTATAGGAAATGCTTGTGTTTGCTGATACTCAATTTATTTTTGATAAATGATACGCATGTCAATTTAATGCAATATTTGGCCGGAATAAAAACGAGTCGAAATGTGATAATTAACTCCCTGGGCTTTAATATTTCTGAACATTTCTGGGAAGCACACCCTGGATCATAGGGAAATAGCGATTTTTGTGTCTGGAAGCTAGAGGATGCCTTTTCGGGCTTCCGAATTAATCTATCAACGATGTTTTTAACGATAAAGTGTGTCATAATTCATTGTCTGGGGGATTCTAGGCCAAAATTATATCCCGATTTTATTAACTTTTGTTAGCTGATCCTACCTTCTTTTGTGAAGGATAATCAAAGTGGTTTATTAGCGGATTGTTATGCGTATTTTGGCGTCTGAATGTAGAAAAAAGGGATTCCAAATTTTAAAAAACCTACTGAAATATGCGTAAAACCCTACCCCTAATGAAATATTGCGGCATTGCCTCACAATTAATCCACCACTTAAAAATAATGAGGGAGAAAGTGCCGCCTAAAGTTGATAAAATAGGTGTAAAACCTTTGATTTTCCTTTAAAAATTCGTAAAAATTAAAGACAAATTTCCAAAAATTTGATTAAGATTTACACCACTCCAACTTGAAAGCATCACTCTACTATTGATGACATCATCATTCTTCTATTGATGAGGTATGCATTGCATAAACAGTTTTAATTTATGCTTAAATTTTAATTTTTAAAGTATAAACAAATTAAATTAATGTTACTAGGCTCTAACCTTACCCCTTTTAAAACCACCCTTTAATTTGCTTCCTACACCACTTCAAAAAAAGATAAAATAAAAAAAGGTTACGCCCCTTGAAAATTATTGGATCCGCCCCTGTAACCATTCTCAATATTTTGAACGGTTGTGCCCCCCCCCCCTCCCCAACTTTTCTGGACCCAGCTACTCCACTGGTTAATGTTTACTGTTAGGCCTAGACATTTTGTGTCAATTTGTGAATCAGTCGAACATTTCAAACTTAGAACTTTTCCTTTTGATGTGCCCCACAAACAAACACAGGCGACTGTCTTCCGGTTCGGAGGTTGTTCTCGGTGAATGATAGTTCAAATTGGTTTAAAGGAGATTGAACATTCGTAATTCATCGCAGTATTCGAATGTTCCGGAATATAAATACATACAATATGTCATTTTGCAGTGTATCTCTACCCTACATAATCTACTAAACGAAGGTATGATATTGACCAGCGATCATATACAGCCTTACATCGCTGATTTGACGATAATTTGTGATAGTTCTGTTGTGTTGACCTGGAATGCGCTTTAGAAAGGATGATTTTAGTGTACGTAATCAGTTTTAAGGCTTTCCAGAGCTTTTAAAAATCACAAATTTTCTGGATCCCCTCATGCACTGCTCTTGTAAGATTTTTGTTTGTTGAAATTCAGTCTATTTTTGGTAAACGATTAGGTTGTCAATTAAATGCAATCTTAAGGATAAAAACTAGTCGCAAGGTAAAAATTAACTTTCTGGGCCACGGGAAAACAGTGATTTTGTATATGGAAATTAGAGAATAACTCTGCCGGCTTCCGAATTGGATAATTTCAAAATGTATCTCTGGAGCATACTCCCGATCCCTTAGCCGTCGTTGAATTCCATTTCGATTTAAGGTTAAATTGATTTTAATAGCAATGAAGATAAGGAAGGTGCAGTCCTACCCAAATTCCGAGTTACTTTCTGCTGAATTAGCATTCTTATGAGAAAGTTAATTTTTAGCAGATCGCCAGGCGGATATTCGCGTCTATACACAGAAAAATAAAATGCATCTACGGGGTTCCAAATTTCAAACATTTCCTGAAAATGCATAAATCCAGATTCCTAACAATGTTGCATCCCAATTAATTCAACACATATTAGAATTATGTCACATGAGTGTCCAAGGGAATTTCCGGCGCTGCGGTAGCGCAGTGAGAGTGGACCCCTTGAATAGGTTTAAAACTTTAAAAATTTTCCATAAAAAGTCGGAAAATAAATACCCCAAAAATAAATAAATAAATAAATAAATAAATATGAGAAGAAACATTACGCCTCGCTCCGCTCGGAGCAGATATTCTATACTTGCGCTCTTTCAAACTTTAAATCATCTGATGATGTATTAAAACCCTCATTTGAATATTTTGTTGATCCGCCAGAGTAGTATTTCCATATATGGAAATAATACGGGTTTGATACCAGTTTTTGTAAGAGTGTTAAAAGCCACCTGTATTTTCATTTTTTTACTTTCTGCATTTGATTTGCGACATTTGAAAACTATTCTATCAGTATGCTCAAGTGACTATTCTGTCTTGACATGGGAGTGATGTGAAATAAAGAATATGTACTGGATTACAGTTTATCATTAATTGTGTTTACTGAAAAAAAAATAACATAACGATAATATGATAGTTCAGATCACTTTAAAGGAGGTCTCTACCCTGAATACTCTATTTGACAAATCATGATAGTTCAGATCACTTTAAGGGTGGTCTCTATGTTAAAAATAAGTAGTATTGCAGAACAGCAACCACCTTTAAAGTAATCTGAACTATCACATTATGGTCAAATAGATTATTAGGGAAAACCCGCCTTCGAAGTGCCAGGAACAAGCACATCATCGTGGTAATGGTTACATAAAATTATATGATGCATATTGGACGTTCCAATTAAAAAGAAATTGATCTACATTACAGAAATATACAGAGCAGTCATTTCCGGAATATCCGATGTTGGTTCATACTTTTAGATATTATAGCATAATACCAAAGTTATAGTGCTAAAGACGATACCGTTTCTGTCAATTAGACGTCATCAGTTGAGCTCCAATTTGAAAAGTATGTGTTTTCTAAAGATAAAGTGGTGTCATACAGGGCCAAATAATATATATCTAAAAGTATAACCTAAATCCGTTAAATAAGTAGAAATAACACCGATGAGTTTTCGATCCCGTTGTTATCTACTCGCGCAGACTAGGCTAGTACTGCAAGGAATGGAGTCAGCGGGCATCGGCACGTATTCTTGGACAGGTGAAGTTGGAGCAAAAAACTGAAAGGAAAATTGGATAAATGATGTAAGAAATGAAAAAGAGGTAACTCGAGAGTGTCAAAGGCGATTGTACCATTGACGATTGTAAATGTTTGTTTACTATTGTACAACTTACAGGGGGGGGGGGGGAGATACCTGCATTAGGGCCTACTGCTACGCTCAATATACCCCTTCATGGCGGCATATTTGTAATTATAAAAGGTTAAGGGATCGATATTTAACATTATTTATGCATTTTGTGTTTATTTTCTTTATTTTAATCTTAGGATTCCTCAAAAATGCATGCAAAGTCTACTTTCACTTTAACTTAAGGTTCAAAGTTTAACCCGTTAACCCCTAGAAACACATATGGACTTGTCTAAGTCATTCCTTTACAGTAGAGTCATTGTTTTTTTCCAGATTTCAGTTAATTTTGTCGTGTAGGGCAGTTCGTCTTTTTACCACAATGTACCACAATGATACCACAATGTACCACACTGTCCACAGTGAACCACAATGTAAGCAAATTAGGTAGAAATAATAAAGAAATGTATTTTGAAGGGTTTTTAATTCGTTTGACTTCATTTTTATGTTCTGCATCAAACATTTATCAAAAGTTGATGTTTGTTCATAGCTCAGATCACACAGGATTACAATATTCAGAACAAAGGTTATATTTTGTACATATACATTTGTAATATTTCTACCATAAATAATTTAAGTTATTTGAATAAAAGGTATGAAATTGATAATCAAAACATTACCTTGATCTAGGCAACAGGCCTAAATGGCTAGCTGTTGTGGATTTTTTTTGTCTTTTTACCACAGTGTACATCTTGTTTAATTACTACACAAAATAAAAGGTATGAAATTGATAATCTGATGAAACAATTGCTCTAACTTGATCTAGACGACAGGCCTAAATTGATAGCAGTTAAGGATTTTATCTTTTTTTAACTTCTGCCTAATTACCACAATGAACTTCTGCCTAATTACCACAATGAATTTTGTCTTTTTATCACAATGAACTTTTGTCTTTTTACCACAATGAATCTTCTGTCTTTTTACCACAATAAAACTTCTGCCTAATTACCAAAATGAACTTTTGTCTTTTTATCACAATGAACTTTTGTCTTTTTACCACAATGAACTTCTGCCTAATTACCACAATGAACTTTTGTCTTTTTATCACAATGAACTTTTGTCTAATTACCACAATGAACTTTTGTCTTTTTATCACAATGAACTTCTGCCTAATTACCACAATGAACTTTTGTCTTTTTATCACAATGAACTTCTGTCTTTTTACCACAATGAACTTTCTGCCTAATTACCACATTGAAACTTTTGTCTTTTTACCACATTGAAACTTCTGCCTAATTACCAAAATGAACTTTTGTCTTTTTATCGCAATGAACTTCTGTCTAATTTCCACAATGAACTTTTGTCTTTTTAACACAATGAACTTCTGTCTAATTCCCACAATGAACTTTTGTCTTTTTATCACAATGAACTTTTGTCTTTTTATCACAATGAACTTCTGTCTTTTTACCACAATGAACTTTCTGCCTAATTACCACATTGAAACTTTTGTCTTTTTACCACATTGAAACTTCTGCCTAATTACCAAAATGAACTTTTGTCTTTTTATCGCAATGAACTTCTGTCTAATTTCCACAATGAACTTTTGTCTTTTTACCACAATGAAACTTCTGCCTAATTACCAAAATGAACTTTTAAAAAGAATATTAATTCATTTGACTTAATTTTCCATATTCTGTGTCAGTGTTATAACACTATTTTGATCCAGGAGCAGGCCTTAATTGCTAACTGTTGTGGATTTTATATAAATAATTTTTTTTTCACATATGCACTCATTTACCTTCATTGTGGTAAGCTTATGGTTCATTGTTGTAAAAAGACATAAAAAACCCCACAAAAGCTAGCCATTTAGGGCCTGCTCCTGGATCAAGATAGTGTTATAACACGGACAAAGACTGAAAAATTATGTCAAATGAATTAATATTTAAAGAAAAATGTTTTTCACTTATTATGACCTCATTTACCTTCATTGTTACAATCTGTGGCAACAGTGTGATTCATTGTGGTAAAAAGACACGAGGAAAAAATACACAACAGCTAGCCATTTAGGTCTGCAGCCTAGATCCATGTTGAATAACCAATTTCATACATTCTAAATTTTTGGTGCATCTTTTTTAAATACCTCAACTTATTTTACAGAGAGATACACATACCTTTGTTCTGAATGTTATCACCCTGTGTGATCTAAATATATGATGATAATGAAAACATCAACTTTCATTATAAATACAAAAAAAAATTAATTAAAACCCCCCAAAACATATTTTTTCCTTATTTTTGCCTACTTCACTTACGTTGTGGTTCATTGTGGTATCATTGTGGTACATTTTGGTTCATTTTGGTACATTGTGGCTCATTTTAGTACATTGTGGCTCATTTTGGTACATTATGGTTCATTGTGGTAAAAAGACCCACCCTGTATAGGGTAACTCATCAAAACAATGAACTTTTCTATAAATGCATGACAAGGCAAGTCCATATGTATCTTTAGAGGTGAATAAATTCAAATGCCATAGGCACTTAAACAAGAGAAAAAAATGTTGTAACCTGTCTTCATGGACCACCTCATTTTGGCCACAGAAATATGGTCTCTCAAAACAGGTGGTCTCTCAAAAAAAGATTTCATTAAAAGGATTAATGAACCAAGTGGTTTTCAGAAGGTGATCTTAAAAGACAGATAGCCAGTCACGAAAGTGGTCTTTCAATGCAGGTTCAACTGTAATAATATTTATCACACCTCCATTTTGATAATGTTTCTAAATATTTCACTTTTTGTATCTAGCACTTGAAATTTTCCTGCACTTAGAAAGCGGAATAATTTAGAACAAGTCTATCTGCTCTAAGACTATAAGGTGAAATATTTGTAAGCTGCATCGATAATAAAATGGTTGGTTCAGTTAGATCTTAAAGAGCACCCTGAGTAAAAAAAAGAGAATTTCATCATAGAAAACCTGATCAAAATCGGTGCACTCGTTATCGAGACATTAGCAAGGAACTGCAAAACTTACCTTTACAAACTGCTCAAGTAGCCAACGAGGACTCCGGTTGGAAAGTACATGCTTCACTATAGCCAGTATTGGCTTAGTATCAGCGGTGCCTCAAGTGTAAACAGCAATTCATTCACTTGCTGGGTTATTGAGTGAATATGTCTTCGTGTGCAATAATGTACAGGTGTACATCAATGTAGTCTATACTGACAGGGGTGTAGTCTATACTGACAGGTGTAGTCTATACTGACAGGTGTAGTCTATACTGACAGGTGTAGTCTATACTGACAGGTGTGTTTTGCACTGGCAGGTGTATATTACACTGATAGGTATACATTCTCAGAAAAATGAAAAAAAAAGAATTAACTAATTTTTTTTTTTTGTAGTTTAGAAAGAAAAAAGATGGATTCCGATGAATTCCTGTAGTACAGCTTTTTGACCACATATGGCTTCTGCATTGTAACATTTAGTCTATATTGGCAGGTGTAGTCTTTACTGACTGGTGCAGTCTATACTTGCAGGTGTAGTCTATACTGGCAGATGTGGTCTTTACTGTCAAGTGTACAAAAATGTAGTCTATACTGACAGGTGTAGTTTATACTGACAGGTATAGTCTAAACATACAGGTGTTTTCTGTACTGGCAGGTGTATATTATACTGATACATGTAGGTATCCATTCTCAGAAAAAGGAAAAAAAAGAATGAACTAATTTTGTTGTTGTATTTTAGAAAGAAAAAAAAAGATCAGATGAATTCCTGTAGTACAAATTTTTGACCACATATGGCTTCTGCAGGTAGTGGCACAGCTCCCTGTAATAACAGTTTGTTTGTGGCGGCCATTGATTTTGGTACCACATATTCTGGATATGCCTTTTCATCCAGAGATGACTTCAGCAATGATCCAATGAAGATAAGTTCCAATGTTTGGAATGCTGGGACAAAGAGTCTACTGTCAACAAAAGCCCCAACTGCTTTACTTTTAAAACCAGATCAAACTTTTCATTCTTTTGGTTATGATGCTGAAACTGCGTATGCAGAAATGGTGGAAGAGGAAGAGAATTACCAGGAACATTATTATTTTCATCGCTTCAAGATGCTTTTGCATAATAATAAGGTAAAAAAAAATTTTCAAGTGAAATCAGGATAAAATATCCAAGGTTGTCTGCCTCTCCCCACTCCCCTTCACACTTGGACAAATGCCCCCTTTGAAAACTGTAGGTAACTCTTTATCACAGCATTTCCACCTATCTTAAGAAGTGGGATGTTTTTTTTTCAAAGCAAGTGAATAGGCATGGAAACTTTGAAAGATGATATTTCAGCAAAGTCAATGAAAAGTTGGAAAATTTCGAGAAAAATGAAATTGATTACTGACTAATAAAAAAAAATTATATCATATGTAATGTTTGTACTGATAATATTTGAATATTTCATACATTTGAAAAATTAGTGTCTGAAAAAATGGAAAAAAAAAGAAAAAAAAGAAGCAAAAAGAAAAAAAAACATTCATTCTTTGGTCAGTTGCAGGGGAGGAAGTGACCAATGGCATAGACTCACTAAGGTGGTATTGATAAGTGAAAATTTTTTTTGAAAGGTAGCCTGAATGTGAAAAGTAAAGGAATTTTCTTTTACTTGGATTGTTGGCAAAACCCAGTCTTATCAAAACAATTTCAACCCATGAAAAATCAACAAACAAGCACATGTAAAATGCTTATGAGCTAAATATTATATAATCATTGATGTACTTAGACACATACATTGCATCAAAAGGTCAGAAACATTATGGTGAAATATTCTAAGAATTGGCTTACTACAGTCTGATACTGAGTTTATTCAACACTTTTAATTACCACTGGAGGTGTCCTAATAGAATGTTTCGGCTTGCATTAATACATGTAAGATTTCTGGTTCAAATCCAGGTTAGACATCAAACTGATTTATCAGGGTTCCCACTGCTTTTTTCAGAATAGGGGGTTTTATATCACATGTGTAGCAAAAATAGGGGTACCAGGATACAAATAAGGGGTACACATATAATAAATCAAAAGCAAAGTAAAAAAAAAGTTTCATTTTACTCATCTAGACCCCAATAATAGACATAGGAAACTGGATCTGCAGCCCATTTCATAGAATCAGAAGTTTTTCCTTAAGTTTTTTTACTTACGGAATCTTATGCAAATACTTGTCATTTTCACAAAAGAGATTGTAACTTTAAAGAAAAGCTGTAAAGGTTACATAATATAAAAATTTCAGATACCACAGTATAAATCAATAGGATGTCCAGGACATAGATACAAATCCAGTAAAAATAGACAAACACGGACCTCTGGAAACCAAGAGGTGGGATCAGGTGCCATGGAGGAGTAAGCATCCCCTGTCGACCGGTGACACCCGCCGTGAGTCCACAGTCAAGTCCAATGAAACACGTGAGGAGTGTATCCTTGTCACAATTGGTACAGAAGTCTCAACAACCGCCAACGAAAAGGCAACTCAACATTTCACTTAGTGAAACAGAGTAGTCGCAAACAAGACTATTATACCGACCATAAAATTTGCGGAATGTTGACATTAAACGCGGTTTTCGATATAGTAACATAATACAAGGGAGATTTATGGAAAAAATTGCACATAGGGAAATTCCTTAAGACTTACAACAGCTATTATGTGTCCTTAAAGTTAAGGAATTTCCTTAAGGAAATTTACTTACGAAAAAAAATAAAATTTTTTGGAAAAAGTGTTATTCTTATAGATCTACACACAAATACTCTCAATTCTGAGGATTAATTGTTTTACATGTATACATATGTAATCACTGGCACTGTTTGGAAAATTAGGATGGGTCATGGGAAACTGACATTGCTGTATTGTTACCATTATAGTGACAATATAAATGATATTGTGATTAGCAACCACTACGCGTGAATGCATGTGGTTTGTTTTGTTTTTTGTGCATGTTTTCTCATGAATTTGCATGAATTATGAAGGTTTTTGCATGTCTGGGAACACTGGATTTATATATGTTGTAAGTGTCCCTTCCCTAAGCAGTGATTCAGTTTTCCCAACACTTTGGGACTGGGGTCAGGCCCCTTTTGAAAATTATATACACTATATGATCTTTATCATTAGTTACACTATATGATCTTTATCATTAGTTACACTATATGATCTTTATCATTGTATACACTATATGATCTTTATCATTGTATACACTATATGATCTTTATCATTAGTTACACTATATGATCTTTATCATTAGTTACACTATATGATCTTTATCATTGTATACACTATATGATCTTTATCATTGTATACACTATATGATCTTTATCATTAGTTACACTATATGATCTTTATCATTAGTTACACTATATGATCTTTATCATTAGTTACACTATATGATCTTTATCATTAGTTACACTATATGATCTTTATCATTGTATACACTATATGATCTTTATCATTGTATACACTATATGATCTTTATCATTGTATACACTATATGATCTTTATCATTAGTTACACTATATGATCTTTATCATTAGTTACACTATATGATCTTTATCATTAGTTACACTATATGATCTTTATCATTGTATACACTATATGATCTTTATCATTAGTTACACTATATGATCTTTATCATTAGTTACACTATATGATCTTTATCATTAGTTACACTATATGATCTTTATCATTGTATACACTATATGATCTTTATCATTAGTTACACTATATGATCTTTATCATTAGTTACACTATATGATCTTTATCATTAGTTACACTATATGATCTTTATCATTAGTTACACTATATGATCTTTATCATTGTATACACTATATGATCTTTATCATTAGTTACACTATATGATCTTTATCATTAGTTACACTATATGATCTTTATCATTAGTTACACTATATGATCTTTATCATTGTATACACTATATGATCTTTATCATTAGTTACACTATATGATCTTTATCATTAGTTACACTATATGATCTTTATCATTAGTTACACTATATGATCTTTATCATTTTTTACACTATATGATCTTTATCATTAGTTACACTATATGATCTTTATCATTAGTTACACTATATGATCTTTATCATTGTATACACTATATGATCTTTATCATTAGTTACACTATATGATCTTTATCATTGTATACACTATATGATCTTTATCATTAGTTACACTATATGATCTTTATCATTGTATACACTATATGATCTTTATCATTAGTTACACTATATGATCTTTATCATTAGTTACACTATATGATCTTTATCATTAGTTACACTATATGATCTTTATCATTAGTTACACTATATGATCTTTATCATTGTATACACTATATGATCTTTATCATTAGTTACACTATATGATCTTTATCATTAGTTACACTATATGATCTTTATCATTAGTTACACTATATGATCTTTATCATTAGTTACACTATATGATCTTTATCATTGTATACACTATATGATCTTTATCATTGTATACACTATATGATCTTTATCATTAGTTACACTATATGATCTTTATCATTGTATACACTATATGATCTTTATCATTAGTTACACTATATGATCTTTATCATTAGTTACACTATATGATCTTTATCATTAGTTACACTATATGATCTTTATCATTGTATACACTATATGATCTTTATCATTGTATACACTATATGATCTTTATCATTAGTTACACTATATGATCTTTATCATTAGTTACACTATATGATCTTTATCATTAGTTACACTATATGATCTTTATCATTTTTTACACTATATGATCTTTATCATTAGTTACACTATATGATCTTTATCATTAGTTACACTATATGATCTTTATCATTAGTTACACTATATGATCTTTATCATTAGTTACACTATATGATCTTTATCATTGTATACACTATATGATCTTTATCATTAGTTACACTATATGATCTTTATCATTGTATACACTATATGATCTTTATCATTAGTTACACTATATGATCTTTATCATTTTTTACACTATATGATCTTTATCATTAGTTACACTATATGATCTTTATCATTAGTTACACTATATGATCTTTATCATTAGTTACACTATATGATCTTTATCATTAGTTACACTATATGATCTTTATCATTGTATACACTATATGATCTTTATCATTAGTTACACTATATGATCTTTATCATTAGTTACACTATATGATCTTTATCATTAGTTACACTATATGATCTTTATGATTAGTTACACTATGATCTTTATCATTAGTTACACTATATGATCTTTATCATTAGTTACACTATATGATCTTTATCATTAGTTACACTATATGATCTTTATCATTAGTTACACTATATGATCTTTATCATTAGTTACACTATATGATCTTTATCAACAGATTTGTTAATTAGTTACACTCATGAATTTTACTGTGAGTGTGAAAAAAGAAAGTGAAAATTCTTTATCACATTTATTGAGGAAATTTGATAATTGTTTTTTTATATTGTATTTACTAATTTTGGAATTCATTGACAGGCAAAGTATGTGAATTAATTAATTCCTTTGGAAATTTTCAACAAAATTTTGCAAAAACCAAGAAAATGATATGTCATTTGATTTTGGTCCCTTTAGTAATCCAACTCATATCGAAAAAAAAACTAATTCAGCAAAGAAAAGATACTTGTAGCTTTCGAATGCGACTGGTGTATTGTAAAGGATAGGTTTGTCTAAATATAGTTTCACATTGAACTGGTATCAGTGTAAAGAGGTGGCACAGGTCCAAATTTGTGGCAATTCATTTAATGCTCAGATGTCTTCATATCCATGTAAAATTCATGGAAGTATGTTGAATAAAGTTGAACAAAAAAAAATTTCCTAGATTTTGCATATACTGTATGTACAGTGAAAAAGTGAAGAAAAAAAAACAAAGCAACAACCCAAAACATGATAGCATTGGATAGACTTAGCAGAGTAAATGTCTTGAGTGAATAGAATAAGGATTTATACTTTGGTATCTGAGATTTGTTATATTTACCTGTTTTGGCAGAAATTAAGAAGAGACACCAAGATTAAAGACCAGACAGGGAAATATTTGGAAGCCATGATCGTGTTTTCCTTATCAATAAAGTTTTTAAAGGATCACTTGTTTAAAAGCATCACAGACAAAGTTAGTGGCATCATTGATGAAGATATCCACTATGTGTTAACGGTGCCAGCAATATGGGATGACAACGCCAAACAGTTTATGAGAGAAGCTGCTGTTAAGGTATTTTTATGCCCCGAGATCAAACATGAAGAGGGGGTTTTGGTTTTGGTCTGTCTGGTAAATGTTTGTAACATTTGAGTTTCATATTTTCATTCTTAAAGGGGCATTAACTCTGTTTATTAAAAAAATTTTTTTTATGTAAAATACCAAAAAAAAAAGAGATATACACACTACACAGGCAAGAAAAATTCCTAAATTCTTATATATTTTGTGAAAATTTCTTGAGAAACTTAGTTTGTCAATTATTTGTTTGCAAATGGTGAATTAGACCTTACTTATTGTATATGATACCGGACCTGACATTATTTTCACCAAAATATATAGCCAATAGGAATATTAAAAAATTTATGCCTGTGTACATCTCTTATTTGAGTTTGTACATCAATCTTCTTAATGGTGGTCCTGAAAAGGGACAGTCTCTTACAATTCTAGTCACTCAAGACATCTATGATTTGAAAAGAATAATGTGTTGGCTATTTTTATGATGAAATGCTGTTGTTGGCTATTCAGGAAAAAATTGTTGATTTTTATCTACACTCACAGTTAAGCTTTTACCTTTTAGCTGGCTACTTTATGTAATTTGTTCCCTACTCCAAACACTATTGAAAGGATCACATATGTATTCTTTTCATATATTTGTTTCATTTTCCTTAACAGGCAGGAATTAAAAAAGATCAATTATCCATCGCATTAGAACCAGAGGCAGCCTCCATTTACTGCCAGAATCTTCCAATAGAAAAACAAGTTGTGGGTCAGTCCACTTTTCTTCGAAATGTTAAATCAGGCACAAAGTATATGGTTGCTGACCTAGGAGGTAGGATTTCAAGTTTATCACCCATAAAGACAAAATAAGACTAATCTAATTCATTGATCAGATGAGGTTTAATTCATTGCTTTCAGGGGTGTAGGGATTAAAACAGTATTTTCATGTTGCTTATTTTAGGACGCCTGAGTTTCTCAGGTGATCCATTGTGTTATTACCTGTTGTTGTAAGGTCTTGTGGCATTTCATACAGGAGTACATCTTTGGTAAACTATTGAACTTCCATAACTTCTTAAAGGATCCTAATTTGTATTTTTCCATAAAAATTTTTTTTTCTTACTATTTATATTGTTGCACAGTAGCAAAAAAGAAATATACAGTCAAAAATTCTTGAATTTCTAGATACATATGTATTTTGTGAAAACTGCTTGAGAAATCCAGTTTGGCAATTATTCATTTGCAAATGAGAGAGAGAGAGAGAGAGAGAGAGAGAGGGAGAGAGAGAGAGAGAGAGAGAGAGGGGGGGAGGTAGGTGTCAGGTCTAATGTGTGCACAACATGTAATCGCAGGGCTTAAAGAAAAGTTTATTATCCACTAGGCATGATGCATAGTGTCTTTGGAAATTCACTTAACACTTGGGCAAATTAACTCAACTACCACAAGTGAAAATTATTTTTGAGGAAAAGAATATGATGTTTATTAAGATTAATCATTTGAAACTTAAGTTCTCAGTAACAACAGAAAGCAAGGGATTTTTGCATACATGTACATACTATGTCTGTCAAATTGTTAAATTCAAACACACAAATTTTAATACTGCAAAACTGAAAAATTCAAACACTGAAATAGTAGCTCAGTTACTGGAACAAAAATTCTGCCATTATTTTAAGCTACTAACTAGATTTATTTACTGTGGTAAATTTGGGTTCTGTCATGTTTTGTTGTAGTAAAATATGAATTTAAGTAACTTAAAATGGAGGCAGAAATTCAGCCAAGTCAGTTATGCAGCACATGAAAATGGGTCATGACAGAATCCCAATGCCAACACGGCAACAGTCAGTCACATTTTTAAATGTATCCCCAATTTAACTTTCATAATTGGGCTTGAATCCGAAAAGATGACAACTTTCTTTGAGGCATTATAATGAATGTTGACCTATCAGATATACTGCATTTTAATAAAAAATTCTCAGAGCTGAACTGTAATCGTTCAGCACACATTCTTCAATATTCACCTCAGCACTGTACATCAATGATCAGTGTACTTACGACGACACAACAGAAAATGCGTATGCCAATGCCGACTTAAAATGCAATTATGAATACTTACGGATGCACGAATGCAGAATGACTTATAACGTTGCGTGCATTCTTTGTAAAAAAAATTATTTATACGAAATTAAACAATATTCATTTGGCAGTAAAGTAGTAAGATTACATATTTGGGATTACGTCGACTACGATTTGGACTTGACGTTTTCTGTCAGGACATCGCGCAAGCCTGACAAGCAAGATACTGAATGGTTTCCTTAAAATTGATGGTTATTTATACATATCAGTGATGTACGTATCAGAAATATTTTTGATATTCGAGTGATGCATTGTTTTTGTTAAAATGACAAATGGTGCAAAAAATAATTTTGAGACTCATGAAAAAATACTCGTCACGCGGACGAGTGAAGGCTCAAATTTACTCGGCACTTCCGTAAAATCACTCGTCTGGATGAGTGGACGAGTGTTTTTTTTTTAGATCTGAATTGTGTCCTTCTTGACTGGTCTGTATTTACAACAGCTTTTACAATCTGCCAAACGACAGAAACGACACACTGTAAATTCTTTAAACATCCAGTTAGGGATAGATGCAATTAGAAGGAAGGGCCAGTGTGGACAGGAGGTGAATTATCACCTCTAAAAATCTGGCTCTATCTGAAATTTGAGTGCTCTACCACTGAGCTTCACTGTCTGCTATGAGCTACGGGTTGTGGGATTTTTTTTATATACATGTACATTAGGAGATCATGTGACTGATTTTGTTCTTTGACCTCTTGTTGTACAAATTAGACAAATTGTGTTGAACATTGTATGTTGTGACATTTATAAAGTTAACCTAGAGGTTGTGGGATTTTTTATATACATTAGGATATCATGTGACAGATTTGGTCCTTTGATCTGTTCTTGTATTTATACAAATTATGTTTAGCATTGTATGTTGTGATATTTACAAAGTCAGTGCAGTATATACATTTGAACCCTTTCAATACTACAGACCACAATAGACTGGTCTTAAACAATAGCAAAGAACAGGCCAACTCAGAAATTTGGGGATGAAAGAGATAAACTTTAAAAATACAGGGTTGGGTTGGAATGTCCATGCTTTCAAAAAGATGTTAAACTCCCAGTTGCGCAACAAATATATCAACATGTATAACATACTGAAAGCTTAGATACTTCTGTGTGTTGTTAAATACCAAATTTTTTTATGCTAACATTACTCATGGGTGTATTGTACATGATGTCACACCTTCTTGTGGATTAGTCCTGTATTACATGATTATTCTTAGCATACCTTTTGACTGGTACGCATGGGTAATTTACATAAATATACTCTATATCTAATGCAGATTACTCCATACATAAATAACCATGTTTACTTTGTTCAATTTTGGACAAATGACATTAATATTGCATCTGAACAAGATGATTTCAAAAGTATTTGCACTGATGATCTAGTGATAATTTTGATGATTGTTGGTCCCAGCATTGTACAGTGTAAAACTTCAAATTACCAACATCATTTTGGAAACAATTGTTTATCAGGATAAAGGAGCATTTATTTATTTACACAGGTGGGACAGCAGATATAACAGTGCATCAGAGAGCAGCTGATGGTTCCCTACGAGAGTTGCGATCAGCCAGCGGTGGTCCCTGGGGCGGGGTATCTGTAGATGATACATTTGAAAAATGTCTAGAAGAAGTCTTTGGACAGAATGTGATAGAAACCCTTAAGATGGAGAATCTTGATGACTATTTAGAGCTTGCAAGAGAATTTGAAACTAAAAAACGGTCACTTACAATGGAAAAAAAAGGAAAAATTAACTTTACAATCAGGGTCGGATTATCTGACCTTGTAAAAAAAATTCAGGGGGATCAGTCTATGGAAAATATCATAAATCAAAGCAATTACAAGGATAAAATATTTTGGAAAGTACAGAAATTACAAATAGCAGCTGAATTATTCAAATCTTTTTTCACACAAACAATTGATGGAATAATTAACCATATTCGGGAAGTGTTTTCAGAAGATAATACCAGTGATATTGATAATATTTTGCTAGTTGGTGGATTTTCTGAATGTGAATTAGTTCAAAATGCAATAAGGGAAAATTTCAAAGACAAAAGAATAATAGTTCCTGATGAAGCTGGACTTTCTGTCCTCAAAGGTGCTGTTCTCTACGGTCATATGCCTCGGGCAATTGCAATGCGGGTCTCTCGTCATACCTACGGTATACAGAGTTGGCCTGAGTTTAATCCTGACATTCATCCAGAGTCTAAAAAGGTAATCATAAATGGAGTCGCTCGATGTAAAGATGTGTTTTTTAAATACTTGTCTCGTGGACAACAAGTCAGACCTGGTTATGAGCAGGCACAAGTGTTTGAGGCACTGAAACCAGAAGAAGCAACGTTGGAATGTATTGTGTATGCCTCAACAGAAACAGATCCGATGTTTGTTACAAATGAGAGTTGCAGAAAACTTGGGGTGTTAACTGTTCCGATGCCAAGTGATATAACGAGCACGTCCCTTGAAGTAGAGGAAGCTATTGTTTTTGGTGAAACTGAATTGCTGGTACGAGCCAGAGATTTAACTCACAATAAAACTTATGAAGCGTACTTCAATACCCTTATGGATGACATTTCTGATGATGATTCTTAGCATACAAATTATTTATCACCAAGTGCTTTCAGTTTTGATTATGTGTGATTGACTCCTTCACCACTAAAGACACATTTGGACTGGTTGGAGTCATTGATTTACAGAATAGTCCATTATTTTTCAGGGGTAGATGGGTTAATGCAACATAATTAAAGCCATCATTACAAATTATTGATATAAATCAGTCATGAATTCTTATTTTATAAATTTACAGTATAAAAATATTTAATATTGTGACAACACAAGTGAAATAACTAAAAACTACTTAAAAAAAGAAAAATAGATAAAAAGAGGTTTTGCCATCATTCAAAACAGTATTTTCAGTGAATGATTTTTGGAACTTTCAGTATGTTGTAATTTGTCATGTAGATACATATTTTGTCCAAAACCACTCTATGTTTCACCAAATGAAATGTTGAGTTATCTGTTTGATAGTTGTTGAAATATCTTCAGTGCTTATGACAAGGGTCATTCCTCACTTGTTCTGTTTGAATTTGACTGGACTCCCTGTGGGTGTGACCTGTCAACGTCGGATGCAATCTGATCCCACCTCAGGAGGTCTGTGTTTGTCCCATGTCAATTCATATTTGTATATTCTATTCAGGGGTTAATAGGCCTTTTTTGGGACAGGGCCCTGTACCCTTCTATTTGGAAATTTTACGTCTCGATGGGCCAAGTTGGGAAAAAAAGAAACTGGTAATTTTACTTATAATAATACAAATCTTGTGATTCATTTAACGTCCTTTATTTAACTGACACAATTAAATTTATCTGAAGAATTGAAAGTGTAGTTCACTCTAAATCATTGTTTTTTTGTTAAAAAGAATGACATGTTGAACATAATTGGGAAAAAAACAGCAGATTTTGCATTGGGAATGGGGCTTTTTTCAGCACCAGCATGTTGATAATATTAATCCACGGTATACATCTATACCCTATGGCGATCAGTACTTTGATATCTGTTTATTTTACAATATATGTATCTAGTTAATTAACCTTTGAGGTTGAATCTTAATTTTGATCAATATTGCCAAGTCTCTAATATGAGTTATTTATAGTTAATTTTTCCTGTCATGCTAAATCATATTTATTGCATAATAATCATTATAATTTATAACAACAAAATGATGCCAAAAATAATCAATAAGACAGATGCATGTTCTACAAAAACAATGCATTTATTACATGACTTGTATTCTGTAGTCGCCGAGAGGCATATCAGATACTTTTTTTTAATCCTCTATCATTATATCAACCTCGGAATCACTTAGTAGGTTCATATAACAAACCAACAACTAGTAAATTACAGATATTAATCAGGGTGTTCTGATAAGTAAGAACAATTTTTTTTATATCCATCCTGCTATGTTTAATCACAGAAAGCAATCAATGTTATCAACATACTTGTTCCGTTTTTATGATATTTATTTGATATATATATAACTTGGTCTGATCAAATAATCATGTAATATAACAATTGTTGACTTTTAATATTGATTGACATATCAACCCCAGGAAAAGCGATATTCACCTTGGCTGTCAGCCTTGGCGAATGTTACCCACTGGGGTTGTTAAATTGAGGTGTCAACCTGATTAAATGTCAATATTTGTATATTTTTTACCGCAGTATTTATCTTGGTGCATACTCCAAATTAGCATTATGTTCATCATTAAGTACAACATGTTTTGTTGTGTTTTCATTTATATTTTACACCACACTCACTGTTTTTTTATCATATATGATGACATCAAGGCAAGTTTTTAGTTGTGGAGGAGATTGCCTTATTGCAAATAATCGCCCCCCTCACACAAATATTAAAGCTGACAAGAAACATTTATCTATATATTTAAGGTTAACTAATTGACTCCTAAAGACACATTTGGACTGGCCTTCATGTAAGTTATTATTTTTAATACAGAAAAGTCCATTGTTTGTCAGGGGTTCATGAATTAATTATATTTGTTGGTCAATCATTGTTAAATAAATATATATTACATGTATTATACAAAATTTGTCAGTTAAGTTCTGTAGGAGTTATTCCCAGTTTCAATTGGATTATCATGGATTGGCAGTTATCTTAAAATGTGGAATATATAAAGGGAGTATTGTTTGAAGCAAAGTAATCAGAAAAGGAGTTACTGCCTTTTTTTGTATTTAAGCTGTATTTGTCACACTTTTAAAATCACACTTAATTAGTTAAAACTAGTTTTTTCCTAGTTTTCTCCAGTCAATACTTGTTTTTCTCATTAGATAACTCACATTGATTTTAGAAAACCTACCGTAGGTTTAATCGAGAAAAACTGGGTTTAACTACGCCAGTATCATAAAAATTAGTTAAACCTAAAATATTTTCTTAGGAAAATCTAGATTGACTGAGAAAAATCAGGTTTAACTGTGCCATAGTTTATATACAGTTAATTCAAACTCTGCACCAAAAATCACATGAATAATTTAAACCTATTTTTTTCCGAGTTGAACTTAGTTTTTCTTAGAACTCGCATTAACTGGAGAAAAGCTTGTTTTGTGGTATGCCATAGCTGTATTATCAATTATTATCTATGTGGTGTAACCATAGTAGTGTACTGCTTGTTGTGGTCCAGTGGTAGGTATGATAATGGTAAATAGAGGGTCACAAGGTCAATTCT
Organism: Atrina japonica; assembly: GCA_030159075.1. Classification (NCBI taxonomy): domain Eukaryota; kingdom Metazoa; phylum Mollusca; class Bivalvia; order Pterioida; family Pinnidae; genus Atrina; species Atrina japonica. Next base: position 182,102 of record BROG01000236.1, on the reverse strand, counting down.
TGGTACTAGGTTGTATTTTACACTTTAAAAAGGTAGTGACTGATCCATTGACAAACACTCTGCATGAAAAGTGGGAATCATATTTCCTGAATGAGACTTCAAATGTCTTATATCATTACATGACAGATGTGGCATGTAAAGAACTCTCACTGTATGTCTTCAGCCTGTAGCACAGTTCCTAAGTTTTGGCTCCTCATCATAAAATGTTTGTTAACACATATAAGTAAAAAAATTATTTGCACAATGTAAAAACAAACATAGTCATGGTTGATGTACTGTGATCTGTGATGCATCAGAAACACACTGGTATGTTTGTAAAAAAATATTTCCCTATACATTGTATATAATACGTTCATACAACTGAAATTTTTTGAAAAGATTTCGAATATAGTAAGCTGAAACATTTTAAAAATCAGATTAAAATTTTATTTTCACTTAAAGATATGTTTACGTTTATAATTTTATGAATTTGACTTATTTATATGGGCTAGAATTAATTTAAATAACTAAAATCTTGTTATTTGACATTCTTATGCCTAGGAATTGAATAAAAGTGGGCGGGGCATATTGTGTTTGGGCTGTTTGACCTTTTAAATATAAACATAATACCAAAGTTATAATGCGCAAGACGGTTGTTTCTGTCAATTCAATTGAGCTCTAAATTTGATATATATTTTAGAAAGGGAAAGTGGTATTATTTAAATATAAGGTTATCAGCTGGTACCGAAAAACCAGGTAACTGTTTCTCTGTTTGGTAAATTTTGGGTTCCATCAAATAAAGATTGATTTTCTTTAATCAAATTCTGAAATAGTATCTCAGTAAGATCTATGATGCATTTGATATTCAGCAATGTTTGTCATAGTTGTGGGCCTTTGATATCTTCAACTGATGGTTACTTCCTCATAGGGTTTGTCAAACAAATCATGTTTTGCAATAGTTGATTTAAATCAACTCAAAAGCTTTGTTCTTTTTACAGTTTGTAGAAATATTTTATAAAAGTTAAATCCAATGTTATTGAATTTTGTGAGCAAACTCGTTAAATTGTCTTGTAAAATATACAAAAAAACATAGGTGTTCATTTGGGCTCAGGGAATGCTAGCGTTACAACTTGTGAAACTATCTATTAGAGATCACTGGATTTCCTTTCAAGTGCAGACATTTTGATGTAATTATTCATAAGTCCGACTACAATTAATTTTAAATAAACTATGTTTGTAGACACGATATCCATGTACTAATTTTCTGAAAAATATCTTTTAACCATTTGTTAAGACATAAGAATTTTGAAGTTGATGAGTCCAGCATGAAGGATGTTTTGTAAAGATTTCGGAAAAATAGATGAAAAACATCTTTATTTGGGATATCGTTTAAAACTGGAAACTTTCCTTATAAATTGTCAACTTTTTGTGAAAAAAAAACTTGTGCTTGTGAAAGTTGTTGGGTCTGACATGAACATTAGTACATGTACGTCAAAATTTCAAGGTTAATCTTTCAAAGGTCATATGAGAGAGAACGTGGATTCATTTTTGTTGCTAAAACAGTTACAAATCTATCTTTTAAAGCGATATGAGCCGTCATAGATAAATATTTTGCCCGTTTTATGTAATATTTTATCTCGGATACATTCCAAAGAGACCATCTGGTGGTAAGGATAACAAATGCAACAATCTTGCCAAACATAAGCCGTAATATCAGTTTGTCCACCATTTCTTTGTGCATTGCAAATTAACTTTCGGTAATAGTTTACGAAGATTACCGACTTTCCTATAAGCTCGTGCTATTTGCAGTTAATATGCATTCTGTTATTATTACCCTTTGAGTTTATTTTTGTAAATCATCATTTCTTACCTAAATCGTGCAAAGTTGGTCTTTTCTTTTGTTTAGAAACATTCGTTTCTGAAATTGTCCATGTACCGGGTATATCGGGTGATCTCGACCCATTTTTAACTCGTCCCATCGCATTCTCGGCATTATCATTTTTGATACATATGATCATAAACTACCCATCTCCATCGGACATGGCGGCACGATTGTAAAAATGTCAACATACAGGGTAACATTAAAGATTGAAAAAAATCATATCTTCAGGTATTCAAAATAGCGTTGTAAAGCACACATTTTACATAACACATACGTGCACTTTCCAATAAAATCACATCCGGTATTTTGAAAGTAAATATAAAACACATAAAAATCGGCCGACTTTAACATGCGGCGATTATGTTAAAGACCCACATTGATGATAGACCGAGCTCATAAAGAAACGAGACCCCCCTGACCGAATTATGAAGCACATTTGATATGGCGAAAGAGTTTTCTGAAAGGTCATTGCATACGGAAATGCAGCTGAATTTTTTATGGTACTGGAAAACTTAAATTCTTAAAAACAAATAACTTCGAAAAGAAGATATTTTACAACGTTTCAGGTGTTTGATAATGTATTTGAACACACATTTTATCATATTTTCAACTATATGTTAGTGAACGAAAATCATCGTTGGGACAGCTTATATCGCTTTAAGAAGGATAACTGTTAATACAAATTATACTCTAGTTTTTTTTTCATTTATCTTTGTAAAGGTGCATAGTATGTTGTAACTATTTTTCATGTCTTTTGTTTTGTTTTACAATTACACGTGTAGAAACTTGACTCACTCGATGAAGTGTTTTTGTGTAATTGTGAGTTTACGGTAAAATAGTTGTGCATATACAATTCCACAGTTGTAAAATCATGAAATGATTGGTCTCCCTCTCCTCCTACATATATCGTTCGCGTTTGTCAGTTAGTTACTACATGTACGTACTGGTTGACTCTGGAAATTGTGAAGGTATCTAAAATATTGACTTGTTTCATATCGTATAATTATGAATATACATGGTTTTAAGAATAAAAAAGCGTCAAAGATCGTTGTGTGTAGTATTGAAATTTCATTTTCTGATTTTCAGCTGTCATTGAACTTTGAAATCATTCAAAAACACTGACATTAGTGTAGTCGAACAAAAAGGCCAAAATACTCCACGTATCATTTTCATATCTCGCTTGTGTACACTGATTATGTACGTGTAAATAATACCAAAATTGCCATTCAGTTTATTCTATTCATTAAAAGTAGAGTATACTGATCTCAACTTCCGCTGTAACAGACTACAGTGACTTGTGCAATGATTACCATTGTGCATGTCTTTTGATGTTAAATCTTCTGGGGATTCATGTTTCTTTAAGTTTCTTAAAACGCTTGAAAATCAATTGGCGGCGGTATAATTGTTTAAAAACCCGTGGATATATCCGATACTCATGAAATGTCAGAAAGTTAATATATAACCAGTCTTAATTATAAAAAGAGATTACTAATCTAAATGTATTCATGTAAAACCAAACAGCATATACATGTATATATAGACGTACCATAAAACATCATAAGCTTCATTTACTTCCGAACTATTTACTATGTGTGAGGTCATTAATTCAATGGAAAACAAACTTCTTCTACACTTCTGTTATGGAAACACAGTACGCGAAATTAAATACCCCTAAAATTCCTTTGAGAAAAACGGGGAAATTTGATCCCGCGATCTTCCTGATAAATGTTATTTTGATATCGGAAGATAATGACCAGTATTTTAAATACACAATTCACGACTCTTTGTCATTTATGCCAGGTATACAATTATAAGTGATTCATGATTATTAGACACCGTCGTCGACTGGTTGGAACATATCACTTTTAGCCTTGAAGACAGACTTTAGTCAGCGTGGTATTTAAGCACCACTAGAACCACATGATAAAGTTTGCCTGTTTACTGAAAAATAAATACTGACCAACATTGTAAAACTAAACATTGGTGTAGTTTGTAGACAAAATAAAACATGTTAAAATATGTCATATATGTATAAACCTTCATGGCCGGTTGTATATTAAGAGGGCAACGTTTAAAGGAGCCTCTAATCAGTAGTTTCAGTCCTTTGCCTTGGTGCTTTTGCTCAAAACATAAAATTATTTACGTTTTGTGCAAAGTGGCGTTGGTCTTAGGACCACAATGATGACTGTCGATCATTCTACAACAAATTGGACTTGCGACAAAATCATGCCATGCCTTTGTGCCTTCCCAGAGGATAGGCGTAGACTTGCTTTATTGTTGCAAGAGTTTTAATCTTTTTATCAGGTACAGAAATTCATACTTATCGGTATTTTATTTGTAAACGTGCGTGTAAAACAGCCTCTAGGGATTGTTTCAAGGTCCAGTAACTAACTTAGGACTTACGACTGTTGACATGTAATTAATTGGATCCCATATTATTTGAATACTCAAACTTAACCACTATTTTAGATAAAGATGAAACTCCTAACACATTGATTACTTATGTATTAAGACACAACACTTTTTCAGTTATAAGGTAGTACCCTGTTGTAATAATGAAGACGTATTAACTGTCGTATTTGATTTGATAATCTTCCTGTGACGGGCTAGCTGGATGTTCTTCCTTACTTGTTAATAGCAGCAGTATACCGTTATTAATTCTTGAAAATAAGTCTGGTAATTGGCAATGAATTGATAATGACTACAATAACTAGACCTTCGTATAAGTTTTTGTAGAAATGGTTACTGCCAAATTCCACCATTGATAAATCTTAACTAGTTTTTCCCCAGTTGAACCTATTTTGGTTTTTGGATTGTGCATTAACTGAAGAAAAACTATGGTTTATCTGAGAAAAAAAACCCAGCTTCTTAAACTCAGGAATGATGATTTCTTGTGTGGGACGCCAGGCCAGATCGGTATATCAGTTAGTATCTGTGTGGTGAGAATCATTGGGAGGGGGACATCTTGTGGGGGGTGGCTGTGAGGGTTGACTGGGGGAGAGGTTTGACATAGGCATAAGCATTTGGAGTATTGTTACACGGCGACGGGAGACGTAGTGGCGCTCGCGGGCAGCAGTTGAAGGGGTGGCGGCCTAGCGTTGAGTGGCTCGGTGCACTATTAGGCGTAGGGCGATAAGATAGCGGTCTCGGGGGGTGTCTGGCAGCGGCGCGACGGAGGGGCAGAGTATAGGCTATGGGTGGGTGCGGGGGCGAGTTGGCGAGGGGTCGGGCGGGTTCGGGGCGGAGTAGCGAGGGCGGGTAAGGTACGGCTACGTCGGCCGTCGGGGATTGGGAGACTCCGCGGGGGGGGGGGGGAGTAGGCGGGGCGAGGGGCGCGCGATGGCGGGGGCCCGAGGGGGCGGGAGCGAGGTGCGAGGGGCGGGTCGGCGAGAGCAGCGGGGGGGGGAGGGAGCGAGAGGCGGTGAGCGAGTGTGCGAGAGGCCGGTGGTGGAGGAGGCGGGGGTGCGCGGGGAGAGGAGCGTGCGGCGGGAGCGGCAGGCGTAGGGCGACGGGGGTGTGCGCGACGGGCGTGTGGCGAGGGGAGCAAGAGGGGGTTGCGGGGGGGGGGGACGGGGGGCCGCCGTGGACACGGTTGGGGGGGGTAGGGAAAGCGGCGGCGGCGGGGCGAAGGGAGGGAGGAGAGGGCGGAGGGGTGGGAGCGGGAAGGGTAGAGGGGGCGTGGGCGGGTGGGGAGGGGCCGTGTGAGGGGTGGCGGGGTGAGGAGCAGCGTGAGGGGTGGTGAAGGTGGAGCGGTCAAGAAGGGCTCGCCGTGGCAGGGGGCCGAGGGGTGGGGGAGACGCGCGCAGTAGGGGTGAGGGGGGGTACGGGCGTCGCTCGCAGGGGGGGAAGTTCGACGAGTCGGGTGCTCGTTGTGGGGGGCGGCGCGGCGGGCTCGGCGAGGGTCAGGGGGTGGCGGAGTCCGAAGAGAGGGCCAGCGGACGTGGCGGGCGCGGGCCGCGGGGGACGACCCACGGAGGGGCGAAGAGCCGGTCCCGGGGTCGTGGGGGTGGCGTCGCGTGTGGGAGTGGGGGGGGCGTGGCTGGGTGTCGGCGGCGGGGGCGCGGCGGAGGCAGCGAGGGGGAGGGCGTGAGAGAGGTGATATGGGGGGAGGGTGGTTGAGGGGCGTGGGAGGGTGCGGGGCGGAAGGACCGCGGGGTGGGTGGGTGGCGGATGTCGGCGGAGGGAGGGCGACGGGTGGGCCGGAGTGGCCGGGTCGGACCGCGGGGGTGGGGTAGGCGTGCACGGCGGTGCGTAACGGAGACGGGAGGGGGGTCGGGGGGTAACGAGGGGGTGCCGCAGTGGGGGCGGAGGCCGCGGGGGTACGACCGGCGGCGCGTGGAGTGCGCGGTGCCGGAGGGTGGGGGGGGGGAGAGGGGGGCCCCGGCAGGCAGCGGGGTGGCGGGAGGGGAGGTGCGTGCGGTGGGGAGGGGGTGGAGCTAGGGGAGACGAGTGGAGGAGCGGGAGGGCGGGGAGGGGCCACGGGGCGGGGGAACGTTAGGAAGGGGGACAGCGGAGTGGTTGGCCTTGCGCGAACGGAGCGGGGGGGGGCGGGGGGCGAGGGGCGGGCGGCAGTGGGGAAGGCGAAGAGGCGGCGGGGCGGCGAGGGGGCGTAGCGGTGGTGGGTTAGGAGTGGGGTCGATGTGAGTGTGGGCGAGGGGGCTCGAGGGCAGTGAGTGCGCGGGGGCGGGGGACGGGTGGGAGTGGGGGAGCGGGGGTCGGTGAGGGGGCAGGAAGGAGGAGCGAGGAGGGGCGAAGAGGGCGGTTGCAGCGTAGCGGTGGCGGCGCGCGAGAGGGGGTTGGGGCCGACATCGTGGCTAGGGAGGTGGGCGGCGCGGGCACGGTGGTCGGTGCCGGATCACGGGTGGAGCGGAGGCGTCGCGTCGATAGTGGAGGTGGCGCAAGGGCGGTGACGAGTGCTGAGGGGGGGGGGCGGGTGGGAGACGGCGAGGGGGTCGGGCGGTGTGGGGTGGAGTAAGGCAGGCGGAGAGAGAGTTGAGAGGGCCGAGGTGGAGGGCGAGTTGCAGGGCCGAGGGGCGCGGGACGAGGTGGCCGGAGAGAGTCTTGTCGGCGATCGGGGGCGGGCGAAGAGCCGGCGCGGTGCGGCGCGGGGCGGGGGACGGAGGGTGTAGGTGCGGTGGCAAGGGAGGGGCGCGGCGCGCGGGCGGCGTCGGAGTGCGTACCGGGGTCGGGCGTCGGGTGGGATCAGGTCGGGTGTCAGCGCACGCGACGCCCCGTAAGGTTTGGGTCGGTGGGACGGGCGGGATAGTGGGGAGTACGGGGGCGCGCGATGGAGGGGGGAACGGTGGGGAAGACCCGCGGCAGCGAGGGGGAGCGGGGAGGGTAGCGCGCGCGGGCACGAGTCGGCGGGAGTACGTGTGCGGCCGCGCGGTGGAGGGCCACTACGGGTGGCGGGCGTGAAGCGCGGGAGTGAGAGGCGATACGGGAAGGGGGTGGGGGACAGTGCGTCGGGGTCGAGGTTGGCGGAGTAGGCGTAGCGGTGGGCGACATGGGGGGAGGGAGAGTGCGGGTGGGAACGAGGCCGGGGAGGGAGGTCCACGTGAACTGCGAGAAGGACCAGGAGGGAGTGGTGACGTGGGGGAGCAGCTGTGGGCCGGCTGGGGGAGGGGGGCGGGAGGGGCGTCTTGGATTAGCCGAGGATTGGTACGGGGCGAGAGGGAGGGTCGTGGGGGGGGGCGACGTGGGGTGGTCGCGCGTGTGCGCGATGAGGGGAGGGAGAGTAGTGACGCGGAGGGGAGGGGGAACCGAGTGGTGGGACGCGGCCGCAGGGGCTGGAGGCGATTCGGTCAGAGGGGACAGGGGGGGACGAGGTGGTGACGGCGGTGGATCGATGGCGGCGTGGGGCGCGGGAGGTCGGATGGTGGGGGGGCGCTGCGGCTGGATTCGCGGAGAGTCGTGGGGCAGGGAGAGGCGTGGGAGGGGGAGAGGCGGCGTGGGGGGCAAAGTCGGCGGGGAGGCAGGCGTGGGAGGGAACACGCGGGGGGGGGGGGGTAGGCAGATAGAAAAGCGGAGGTACCCGGGGGAGGGTGGGCGCGCGCAGCGGGTGTCGGGCGGAGAGGGAGGTAGCGGTCGCGTGAGGAGTGCAGAGTCGCGGGGCGTGTGGGGCGTCAGTGGGTGGGGCGGGCGGAGAGCGTGTGTTCGGGGCCGGGCTGTGGGGGGGCAGGGGCCGGTCGGGGACTGGACAGGCATGGGTGGGTGGCGCGTGACAGAGGGGGCGTGGGTGGGCGGCGGAGTCAGGGGGCGGAGGCCGCGGAGGCGTGCGAGGACGGGGGGTGCGGTAGTGGATCACGACCGCACCGCGGCGAGGTTGGCGAGAGCGAGGGGGCGGTGGGAGGGGTCGGGACGCGGACGGTCGGGGCGGATCAAGGCGGCGGCCGGGAACGCAGGAGGACGAGCTGGGGGGTAGCGGCGGGGGGTAGGGCGAAAGGCGCGCGTGCAGGGGGGGGGGTAGGTGTGGAAGTGGCGGGGAGTGGTAGAGACGGAGGGGGGCGCGGTCGCGGTGGGGTGGGGTGCGCGGTGCGGAAGGACGGGTCCGAGGCCTGCGCGGGGGCGGAGGGCGGCCGCGGGGGCGGGGTGGGGGCGAAGGGGGGAGGTCGCGACCGCGAGCGCGACGCATGGCGACCGGTTGGAGGAGGCGCGTGGGGGGGAGCGAAGGACAGCGTGCGGCGCGCGGCGGTCGGCGTCGCGCGGGGGTGGGGGGGATCCACGCGCGTGAGGTGAGGGGGGGCGAGGCGGGCGGCGGACGGGGGGGCGGACGGTGGGCCGTGGGCAGCGGGGGGAGGGGGTGGCGTGGGCGCGCGCGTGGAGGAGTGGCGCTCGCGTGCGCGGCCCGGCGGGGTCGCGTGGGCGGGCGAGGTGTGCGGGCCGGCGACTCCGTGGGGCCGCGTGCGGGCAGGACGAGTCGGTGCGAGTGGCGGACGTCGTGTTGCGCGGTCGGCACGTGGGGGACGTAAGGGTGGGACGCGTCGGGCGGGTAGGCCCAGTGGCGGAGGGCGCGGGTGGGCGCCAGGGTGGCACGAGCGGAGAATCGGGGGGGTGAGTGGGGAGCCCGTGGGGGGAGTGAGGTTGGGCTAGAGCGGTGCGGGGGGCGCGGTGGCGGGGTAGAGCGGGCGACGGGAATCCGAGGGGGGGTCGGTGAGGAAGAGAGCGACGGTAGCGCGACATCCGCGTACACGGCCCGGGGGATGGGAGGGGGTGTCGACGGGGCGGCGGGGGGGTCGGACGTGGTCGGCGGGCGTTCGGCATCACCGGGGGCGGGCGTGGTGGGAGAGGAGGGGGGCGGGGTGGCCGGAGCGCGCGATGGCGTGGCCGGGGGGCGGCGGCGGTGGGAGGTCGCGCGGGGGGCGCAGGGTGTTGAGACCGGTGGGAGGGGGAGCGGACGGCGGGGTGGGCGGGTCGGGACGGAGCGGAGGGGGAGGGAGGGGGTGTAGTACGGGCGTCGGAGGGTGCGCGGAGCGAGATCGTCGCAGGTGTGGTGGGCGGGGGTGGGTCCGCGCGGCCGGGGTGAAGGCAGAAACGGGAGGTGGGTGGTGGGAACGCCGTACGAGGGGAGGGTGCGGAGGGAGGGGGGCGGGGGAAGGTGCGTGCGCGGGGGCGCCAGGGGGGTGGTACCGGGCGGGGTACCCAAGGGGGGCCGGGGGGGGGAGAGAGTGTAGGGGCACGCGGGCAGTCGGAGCGGAAGCGCGAGCGGCGGAGGCCGCGGGTGGCCGGGAGGGAGGGAGTGGGTCGCGTGTAGCGCTTGGGTGGGGGGGGGAGCTTGGTGGCGTGGGGCGAGACGGCAGCGTGCGACGGCAGTGAAGCGCGCCCGATTACCGGAGGGCGGTTGGGGGGGGCGCGGCGGGGGCCGGCGAGGGGCGCGGCTGGGAGTGACGTGGAGGAGGGGAGCAGCGGAAAGGGGGCTGCGGGTGCCGAGGAGGGTGGGGGCGGGGGTGGCGGTCGGCGGTCGCGGGCGGGGGGCGTGGGAGGCGAGGTGGTGATGGCGGTAGAGGGGGTCGGCTGGGAGGGGCCGCGGAGGCGGGGAGGGCGGGGCGTGCGTCGGGAAGGGGCGAAGGAGGGCGCTGGCGACACGCACAGCGAAGGCGGGGTGGGGGGGGGGTGGGCGGCGGAGAGTAGGGGGGGTGAGAGTCGGCGGGAAGTAGGTGGCGGGGGTGTGAGGCGACAGGCGATGACGGAAGTGCCGCGTGCAGGCGGGGGGAGGGACGGGTTGTACGCAGCAGGGAGTAACGGCTGGCACGCAGGCCTGGTGAAGCGCGGGGGAGGGCTGAGCGTGGGTGGGCAGTAGCCGAGGGAGTGAGAGAGCGTGGGGCGGGGGGCCGACCGGCGGCGTCGATGCGGAGATGGTGAGGGGCCGGGTGGGTCGAGCCGCGGGGGAGACGGAGGGGCGGGCGGCCAGAGAGGCGGCGCTGGAGGGGGCGGGGTGTATGCCGGCCGTGGGGTGCGTGGGGGGGTGTGGGTGAGGGAGGCACGGCTGTGGTCGGGTTTGACGGCAGGCGGTGACGCGACGGGAAGGGGCGGTGAGAGGTGGTGAGCACGCGCGCGTGGCGGGGCGGCGCCGAGTGGACGCGTGGAGAGCGGGTACGCGGTGGGTGCGGCGGGGGCCGCGCGCAGGGGAATGAAAGAGGCCGAGCGACGGGTTCGTGGCAGGGAGGGGCGGAGCGACGGGACGTACGGGGGGGCGTGGGTAGTCACGGCGAAGGAGGAGTGGGTGCGACGACGCGCCAGGGCACGAGGGTGGGAGGAGAGGAGGTTGGAGGGGACCGGGGTGCGTGGAGGGCGGGACCGCGGCGTGGGCGGGAGGGGTGAGGGGTGGAGGCGGTAGGGGGCTAAAGGTGGGGGGGGGGCGGCGGGCGGTGCGGAAACATCTGACGGAGGGGGGTAGGTGAGGCGGCCAGGGGGCGGGACGGGGTGAGGAGCGGGCGGCGAGAGAGCCGGGGGGGCGGAGAGAGCGGGTAGAGAGTGGCCGCAGGGGGGGGCGTCAGGTAGAGGGCGGTAGGGGGGCGGGAGGGGGTGGTGGGGACGGGCGCGTGGGTGGGCGCTGGCGCGGAGGCGCGGGGCAGTGCTGCCGCGTCGGGTTGCGGAGGGGCGGGTGCGCCGCGAAGGGGCGGTTGGCGGAAGGTAGCCGGACTGGGGGGCGACCGAGTGGGTTGCGCGGGCGAGTGGAGCGGGGCGGTGAGGCGCGGGGAGCCACAGCGCGGAGGCGGGGGGTCCACTGGGGTAGGTACGCGGCGTCGGCGGTACGGTGCGCGGTGGAGGGCGTGGGGTGGTGCGGGAGGAGTGAAGCCGGAAGCGCGGGCGGGCGTGCGCGATACCGTGGGACGAGGGGGAGGGAGCGAGGAGAGCTGAGGGCGCGCCGGGGAGGTCGAGGGCGTGGCGACAGGGGGGGGTGAGGGTGAGGGCGGCGAGGGAGGGCGGTGCGCGGTCAGGAGTAGGGACGGGGGTGGGAATTGTGACGGCTAGCGGCGAGCGTGGGGCAGGCGTCAGGGTCCAGGAGGGCGCGAGGAGGGGCTGGCGGACAAAGGGAGCCAAGGGGAGTACGGGGGCGGTGTGGGGAGGTTGGAGGGCCCGCGGGGTACGGGGGGAGCGGGGGCGCCGGGCTGAGGGTGGGGACCGGAGGAGGGGGCTCGAAAGGGTGACGTGGAGCGGCGGCGGACGGTGGGTCGCGTGAGGGAGGGGCGGGTGGTGGGGTGGGGGTGATGGGGTGGGGGGGGTGGGGGTGGTGTGGAGTGGCGCCGGAGCGAGAAAGCCCGACGAGGGGGCGGAGCAAGGTGGGGGCGGGATGGGCAGCGGCCAGTAGGCGTGGGCGGCGGCTGAACGGCGGGGGGGTGGGGCGGAGCGGTAAGGAGAAAGCGTGGGAGGGGAGGAGGGTGGGAGAGACGGCAAGACGAAGGTTGAGGTGCGTCCGGCGGGCGGCGGCGCGGGGAGGTGGGGGGTGACGGGGGGGGGTTGGGGGGGTCGTGAGGAGTCGCCCGGCGGGGCAGTGGCAGAGCGGGCGTGACGGCGGGCGTACGCGGGGCGGGAGGGTGTAGTGCGGAGGAGGGAGGGACAGGGCGGTGGGGGCGGCGACGGTGGCCCGAGCGCGGGGGGGGGACGGGGGCGCGCGCGCGCGTGCACGGGGAGTAAGGGGCGGGGGGAGCGAGCGGCAGGTTGCGGGGGGGGGTGCCTGGTTGCGCAGCGTGGCCAGGGGGCGCGCGGGGCAGCGCGGGAGGCGCCGGCGGGCCGGGCGGAAGGGTGTGTGGTGGGGTGTCCGGTGTGGGCGGCGGGGGCGCGGGACCGGTGCCGGTGGGGGGTGCGGAGGGGGGGGGGGTGACGGGAGGGTGGAGGGAGGTGCAGGGCGGGAGAGCGGCGGGGTCGGTGGGACGTCTTGGGCGCGCGCGCGGGGCGCGTAGGAGGGAGTGGTCCCGGCAGTCGAGCAGGGCAGGCGGGCGGGGAGCTGCGCCGGGCACGTAGAGACGAGCAACGCCGAAGGGCGGAGCGGGCGGTGGAGCCAGGGGACGTGGGGACGTGGCGGTGGGCGACCGGGGTAGGGTGGGGTGGGGGAGAGGGGGGAGGTGTGCGTGGGGTCTCGGGGTACAAGGGGCGGTGTGGGCGCGGGGTGGGCGGCCGAGCGGGGCTAGATGGGGAGAGCGAGAGGGCGGGCGGCGCGGTGACGGGTGAAGGGGAGAGGGGGTGGGGGGTCTGCGGGGACGCGGCGGAAGGGGCGAGGTAGGCGGGGTGAGGAGCTAGTAGCGAAAGTCGCCGAAGAGGCGGTAAAAACAAGACGGTGTGGGGGGTTGCGGTGCGGGGCGTGAGCGAGAAGTGGGGCGTCTCAGGGGACGACCGAGGGTTATCCGGGCGGGGGCGGCCGGCGGGGATCGCACGGTGACGTACGGATCGAGGAAGAGATGGACCGCGTGCCGTGTGTCGGCACGGGGTGGGGGGGGCCGTGACGTGGGCGGAGAGGCGGAGCAGGGTAGGGCGCGGCGCGCCCGCGGGGTGGATGCGGGGAGGGGCGGGGCGGCGGAGCGGGCGGGGTGGTGCAGAGACAGTCGGGCTACGGGAAGGGAGGGGCGCGAAGCGTGCTGTGCCGCGGAGCAGGCGACCGCGGGCGGGCGGATGGTCGGGAGCGGGACAGAGAGAGTGGGTGGACGTCTCAGGACGAGGCAGGGGGGTGACGATCGAAACGGTCGACGCGCAGAGTGGTGTGACGGTGTGAAGCCCGGGGGTTGGGTGGGCCGGAGCCTGTAGGGGGGGTTCGGCCACGGAGGCGAGGCAGGACGGGGGCGGAGGGCGCGGGGCGTTGGGGGGGGGGGTCACGCCGGGCGGATGAGTTCGGAGTGCCGGCCGGTGGGGGGGGCGGCGCGGGGGGGGCGTGGACAGGCCCGGGGTGCAGCAGCTGGGAGGGAGCGGGGGCGGTGCGTGGAGGCGGGGGCGGGGTGGCCGCGGAGGCAGTGCGTTGCGGCGGTTTTCCTCTTATTTTCTCTTCTCCTATCTTCTTCCTCTCTTATTTCTTTTTCTCTTTTTATCCTCTCTTTATCTATTTTTTTTTAGTTTATTATTCTTTCTGCTTTTTTTCCCTAGTTTTTCATCTCTTTTTTACTTTTTTTTTTTTCTCTTCTTTTCTCTAGTACTTTTAGCTCTCCTTCTCGCTCCCTTTTTTCTTACTCCCCTTTTTTTTTACCTCTTTACTTTCTTATTTCTAGTTGTTCTAGAATAATCTCTTTTCTCTCTTCCTTTCTCCCTTTTTTTTTCTTTGTTTTAGTTTTCTACTTTTCTCCTAGTCTCTCTTTCCCTTCTCTCCTAATTCTCTTTTATAGTTTTATTTTTTATTTGCTTTCTTCCAATTCTTTCTCTGCTTTTTTTCTTGTTCTTACTTCTATGCCTTATACTAGTCTCCCTTTCTCTTTTTCTTCTTATCTTTCCTCCTACTTTCTCTTCTTTTTACTTTTCTCTGCTCTCTTTTCTTTTCTTTTTCTCTTCTCCTTATAGTTTTATCCCTTTCTTCTAACTCTGTCTTGTCTTTTTTTATTTTTTCTACCTTCCTTTTGTCTTCTCTTTAGCTTAATTCCTCTACCTTCTTCTCTTCTTCCTTTTTTCTCGGGTCTTTATTATACTTATATCTATTATTTCGTTTTTCATCTTCTGTCTTTTCTCTTAAACTTTCTTTAGTCTCTATCTCCTTTTCTTACGTTGTTCTTCTACTCTCTGTACTCTCCTTAGTTTCTTTATTTTATATTTCTCATTTTTCTTTTTTTTCCTCTAAGTCTGTCTTTAATCCCTCTCCTTCTTTTTTTTCTTCCTTTCCTTCTTCCTTTTCTCTCTCTCTTTGCTCTCTATTGCTTATCTTTCTCTCTGCTTCTTCTCCTTTTCCTTCTCCTTCTTCTTTTTTCTTTTTTTTTTCTTTTCACTTATTTACTCTCTTACGTTATCTTTACCCTTTTTATCCTTACTTTATTTCTTTTCCTCCTTACTAGTCGCTATTTCTTAGCTTTTTTATTCTTTTCCCTATCTCGTTATCTTCTTCTCTTCTATCTTCTTTATTTTTCTTTTACTTCTAGATTTTTTCTACTCTTTCTTTTATGTTTTATTGATTTTGTATATCTTAGCTCCTCTATGCTTAGCTTGTTTATTTTACCTTTCTTATTCTTTTTTCTTTTTTAGTATCCTTTCTTTCTTTTTACTTAGTATTTCTTCTTTTTCCTCTTTTACTTGTAGTCCTTTTTCTTCTTAATTTTTTTCTTTTTTCTTTCTAGTGCTCTCTTTTTTCACTAGCCTAAGCTTTTTTCTTTTTTTTCTTCTAACTGTTTTTTCTGTCTAGCCCCTTTAGGTTCTTTGTCCTTTCTCCTCTTATAATTAGTTCTTTTCCTCTTGCTTCCTTCCTTTTTTCCTCTCCTTCTTCTCTTTATTTGTATTGTCCTTATTCCTATATTTTCTTTTTACTTATCTCTTACTGCGTTCCGTAATTCTTCCTCTCTTTCTAGTCTTTAGGTTTTTTTTTTTTCTTGCTCTCTCTTTTTCTCTTTTTTCCTTTGTTCTTTCCTTATCTCTATCTTTCTTTTTCCTTTTCTTTTTTTTCTCTTTCTTCATGCTTTCTTGTATCTCTTCCTATTATTTTCTATTTTTGCTCTATCTCTCTCTCATACTTTTATCTTCTATTCTTTCTTATTTTTTTCTTCTTCTCTTCGTCTTTCTTAGTTTTCTTCTTTTTCCTTCTTAGTTTTAGTAGCTATCCCTCTGATCTTTCTTTAGCTATATCTTTTTTTTCTCTCCTTTTTTTTTTCTTCTTTCTTTTACTCTTCCCTCCTGTAGTGTTTACTCTTCTTTTTTTTAGGTGCTCTTTTCTCTTTTTTTTTCTATTTTTCTTTCTTTTTCTTCTTTTTTCTTCTTTTCTATTTTTTATTAAATCCTCCCTTCTCTCTTCTTTCTCTTTCTCTTTCTTTTTACTTTATGCTCTTCTTTTCTCTTTGCTTTTTATTTTTAGTTACTTCTCTCCTTTCTAACTCTTTATTATATAATTCTCTTGCTTCTTTCTTTTTAATCTTTCTTCTCTCTTACTCTTTTTCTTTACTGTCTTTTTCTCTTTAGTCTACCTCTTAGTCTGCTTCCTATCTCTCGCTTCTTTATCTCTCCTATTCTTCTTTTCTCCGCTATTATAGTCCTTCTAGCTCTTCTTTGTTCTCTCTCCTCCCTTCTTTCTTTTTTCTTCTCCTAGTCTTTGCTTTCTTTTTTCTTTCTCTTGCCTCTTTTTCTTTCCTTTAGAGCTCTCCTTCTTTCGATTTATTTCTTCTTCTCCTGTATTCATTTATCTATTTTCTTCTTCTTCCTTTGTCTACTTCCTAGTTCTTTTACTTTTTTATAGGTGTCTTTTAGCTTCTCTTTTAACTAGTCTATCTTCTCTTTTAGCTATTTTAGCCTCTTTCTCTTTTTTCTCTCTTTAGTTTCTTTTCTCCTTTTTCCCTCTCCTTTTTTTCTTCTGTTAGTAACTTTTAGCCTTTTCTTATCGTTTTTTCTTTTTTTTTCTTTTCTTTATTTTTTTCTCTCTCTTTTTTTTCCTCTCTTTCTGTTAGTTTTTCTTTTCTTTTTTCCCTTTTTTTTCCTTACTCCTTTTTTCTTATCCTTATCTTTTTCTTTATTCCTAGTCTGTGTCTTTCATTCTCTTCTTTATCTTTTACTTTTACTTTATCTTTTTATTCTCCTTGTCTTTTTTCTTACCCCTTCTCTTATTCCCCTTTTAGTATGCCTGCTTCTATTTTTTTTATTTCCTAGTTCTTTTTCTCTTTCTTCTCTTATCTTCTTTACCTTTTTCTCTCTCTTTCTCTCTCTTCTCCTAGCTATTCTAGCTTTAACTCTTTTTTTCCCCCCTAGTTTTTTATTCTAGGTTCTATCTAGCGTTTTAGTTTTTCTAACTTATTCTTCTTCGCTTTTCTTTTCTAGCTTTTTTCCTTTTTCTTTTTCTTTCGTGATTTACTCCTCTGCCTCCTTATTTATTCTTCTTTTTACGTCTTTCCTTCTCTATCTGTCTCTTAGTTTAGCTTATTTTATTTTCTTCCCTTGCTTCCTTATTCCTTTTAGATTTCCTCTCGTTTCTCTTATGACTAGCTTTTTTCTCCTCTCTTTTATTTTCTCCTTTTTCTACTTTTTCTAGCTTCCTTTCTTTTTAGTTGCGGCTCCCTTTTCTTTTACCTTTCTTTTCTTTTTTTTTCTCTTTTTAGTTTTTATATCTTAGTTCTTTTTTAGCTAGGGTTCCTAGCTCCTTTCTTAGGATTTTACCTCTTTTTGTTCTTCTCTTGTCTTTTTCTTTTAGTTATTTATGTTTTAGTTTCCTATTTTATTTTCTATTCTTTAGTCTCTCTGTTTCTTTCTTTCTACCTAGCCTAGTACCTTTATTTCTCTATTCTTTTCTTTGTCTACTCTCCCTTCGTCTCTATGATTTTAGTTTCTTTTTTTCTCCTTTCTTTGTTTTTCACTTTTCTTTTTACCATTTTCTTTCTTTCTGTTTTCTCTTATTTTCTTAGTCTATCTATTAGTTTCTTTACCTTTACTCTCCCTCTTTCTTTTCTCTTCCTTTTTTTTCTTCTAGTCCTATCTTATGTATTTTTAGTTTCTGTTCTTAGCTTCTTTTTCTCTTTTTGTCTTTTATTCTCTGCCTTTTTCTAGATTTTTATCTTTATTTTTTTCTTACTTTTCTCTTTTCTCTCCTCCATGCTTTTTTCTCTCTTAGATTTATCTCTACTTTCTCCTTTACTTCTTACTCTTTTTCTCTTTCTTCTTTTTAAGTTTTCTCTCTTTTCTATTTTCTTTCCTCCTCCTCTGCTCTTTAGTCTTTTTTTTTTCCTTCTTTTCTTTTATCTTTCTTAGTTTCCTTTCTCTTTCTCTATTTTTTTTTTATTTAGCTTTGATTTCCTCTTTTTTACTAGTTCTTCTCTCCTTCCTTTCCCTCTCTAGTTGCTTTTTCTTTCCTATTTTCTTCTCTTTATAGGTTTCTCCCCTTTTCTCTTTATTTTTTCTTTTTTCTACTCTAGTTCTCTCTTTCTTTCTTTCTTCTTTATTCTATAGGTTCTTTCTTTCTCTTTTTTTCTCTGTGTTCTTCTCTAGTAGTTCTCCTACTTTTTTACTCTCTTTCTTTTCTCCTACTCTCTTTCTTCTCCTTTGCTCTTCCTTTTAAGTCTTTTTTCTTATTCTTTCTCGCTATCTTTTTTATCTTTTTTACTTTTCTGCTTTTTCTCTCTTTTTTTTCCTTTTCTCTTTTTCTCTTCCTTTTTCTTACTTCTTTTTTCTTCTTTAGTTCTTTCTTCTTTCCCTCGGTCTATTCTTCTCTTTCTTTCTACTTTCTTTATTTCTTCTTTTTCTTTTTTTCTAAGTTTTATTCTTAGTACTGAAGGGCTTTCTGTCTTACTCTCTCTCTAGCCTCTGCTTTCTCTTTTTAGATTTTTTCTTTTTTCCCCTTTATACTTTCTTTTTTTTTTCTTCCTAGTGTTTCTTTTTCCTTACTTTTTTTCGTTATTCTTTTCTCTCTTTCGGGTATTTTAGTATTTCCTCTTTTTTTTCTTTCTCTTTTCCTTTAGCTTCCCTACTTCTCCTATTTGGCTTCTTTCCTTTTTATCTCTTTTTCTTCTTTCCCTTTTTCTTTTTCTCACCTCTTTTTTTTAGTTTCTCTTTTCTTCTTTTCTCTCTTTTTTCTTTACTCCTTTTCTTTCTTAGTTTTTCGCTTCTCGTCCTCTTTGTTTTGCTTTCCTCTCTTTAGCTCTTTGCTCTCTTCTTTCTCTTTGCTCTTTTCTTATTTCTTCTTCTTTTCTAGATTCTTTCTCTTATTTTCCTCTTTACGTTCCTTCTTTTTCTTTCTTTTCTTCTCTTCCCTCTTCTATCTTCCCTTAGCTTTACCATACCTTCTCCTTCCTCTTTTTTTTCTCTCTTTTAGCCTCTTTTTTTTCTTTTGAGTCCTTTCTCTTTCCCTACTCCTCTCTTATATTTAGGTGTCTTTTTTTCCCCCTTTCCCCTCTCCTTCTTCCTCTCTTTCTTTGCTTTACCTTATCTCTAATTCTATTTACCTTTTTACTTTCTCTATTTTATTGTTATTATCTTTAGTTTTTATTCTTTTACTAGTTATTCCTTTCTTTCCTTTTTTTTTTTTCTCTTACTTTTTACCTTAGTTATTACGCTTGTTTCTATTTTCTTTCTTCTTCTCTAGCTCCTTACTTCTTCTACGGTTTTCTTCCTTTTCTCTTTTTTCTGCCCTAGTTTGTCTTCCCTGACTTTCTAGTAGCTTCTTTTTCTATAGTGCTCTTCTATCTCGTCTTTTCTTTCTTTTCTCTTCTCTTTTTACGCTCTCTTTACTTATGTCCTTTTCCTTAGTTCTATTTTCCTCTTATCGTTCTCTAAGGTCTTAGCTTTCTCTATTCTCCTCTTTATCTCTCTCTAGTTCTCTTTTCGCTCTTTTCTTTTCTTTTTACTTTTATTCCTCTTTATTTTCTTTTTTTTTTTTCTTAGCTAGTTCTTAGTTTATTGTTGTTTTATTCTATCTATTTTCTACTTTATCTTACTCGTTTTTTGTATCTTTCTTTCTTATATTATTTCTTTTTTTTTCCCTCTAATCTTTTTTTCCCTTTTACATCTGTTTCCTTTATTAGTTCGTTCTCTTCTCTTTTTTTTTTTCCTTTTCTTTCTTTTAGCTTTAGTTTTCCTTTCCTTATCCTTTCTTTTTCTTTCTCTCTATTGTTTTTCTTTATCCTTATTTTACTTTCCTTTTCTACTTTAGTTCCTTCTCTTAGGCTTATTTTTTTTTTTTATCTTGTTCCTCTTTTTTCTCTTCTCTTTCTTTTTCCTTCTTTTCTCTTTTTTGTTCCTTTTCTTTTTTATCTTTCTATACCTCTCTTTCTGTCTCTTTACTTTCCTACTTTTTTAGGTATCCTTCTTTTTTTTTTACCTTATGCCTTCTTTTCTATTTCTTTCTAGGCTTTTTATTTTTTCTTCTTTTCTATTTCTCTTTTCTTATGCTTGTGTATACTTTTCTCTTCTATAGTTGTTTCCTTTACTTTTCTCTCTCCCTTCTTTCTCTTTTTTTAGTTAGCTTCTATTTTTTTTCTTTCCTTTTTACTTTTTCCTTTTTTACTTTTTTCTTTATTTCTTCTTAGTCTATGCTATTATCTTTTTACTTTTTTCTCCTTAACTTTCTTTTAACTTCTTCTGTATCTCCTTGCTATCATCTCTTTTCTCTTTCTTTTTTTTCCTTTCTTATTTTCTTTAGTTCTAGTCTCTTTACTTCCTTTCCTTTTTTTTTCTTCATTTTTTTTTTTTTTATTTTTTTTTTTATCTTCTTTATTTCTTCTCATCTATTTAGCTCTTCTTATTTTTCGTTCTTTAGCTTTTTTTTTTTTTTCTCTTTCTCTTTTTTTCTTTTTCTCGCTTGCTTATGTTCTTATCTTTCTCTTTTCCTTTCTTTTCTTCCTGTTCATTCTTCTTCTTTATTCTGCCTTCTTTGTCATTTAGTCCTTTCTTTTCTACTTAGTTCTTTAGGTTCGTCCTCTCATTTTTTTCTACTATCTATTTATGCTTTTACCTCTTCTCTACTCTATTTTTCGTGTTTATTACTCTTCTTCTTTCTTCTTATCTTAGTAGTTCTTCTCTCTCCTTTTTTTTTTCTTCGCCTATTCTGTTTCTTATCTTTGTTTCCTCTTTACTATAGTTAGTCTTATTTTCTGTACTTTCTCTCCGCCCTTCGTACTTTTTTATCTCTTTTCTTTTTTATTTCTCTCTTTACTTTTTAGCTATCTATCTCTTTTTCTTTCATCTTAGCTATATCCTCTTATTACCTCTCTAGCTTCTTAGCTTTTTGTTCCTTTTCTTGTTTTCTTCGTCTTTCTTTAGCTTCTTCCTTCTAGCTTCTTTTCTCTTTTCTTTATTCTATTCCTTCTTCTTTCTTCCCTTTCTTTTCTATGTTTCTTTTTTTTCTTATCTAGTTTTACTTTATGTTTCTTTTTCTTTCTATTTCTCTCTTTTTCCTCTTTTGCTCTTCTTTTAGTCTTTTACTCTTTTTATAGTCTTATATTTTTTTTTTCATTTCTCCTATTTTCTCTTTCTTTTTTTTTCTTTTCTTTTACTAATTACTCTAGTTCTACTTCTTTCTTATCTTCTCCCCTTCTCCTGCTCTTCTTAGCGGCTTTTTCTCTTCCTCTTTCCCTTTTACTTTTTCTTCTACTCCTCTTAGCTATAGGTTCTCTACCTTCTTTCTTCTCTTTTCTTTCTTTCTCTCTTTTAGTGCTTTTTTCTTTCCTTTTTTCTTTTCGTTTTCTTTTTAGTACTTTTCTTCCTTAACTAGTTTCTAGTGCTCCTCTCTTAGTTTGAGTTTCTTCTTTCTTTCCTTTAGTTTTTTTATCTTTTCTCTTACTTTCTTGCTTCTTCCCTTTTCTCCTATTCCTTTCCTTCTATCCTATTATCTTCTTTCCTTTCCTCTTCTTTTTTAGCTCTCTACCTATTTATCCTTAAGCTGTCTTCTTTCTCCCTTTCGCTCTTTTTCTACTTCTTCTTAGTTTTGTCTTTCTTAGTCTATTGCTCTTCTTTTTCTTTCCTTTCTTCTATTGTTTATATTCTTTTTTACTCTTTTATTCTTTCTTTCTTTTTCCCTCTCTCTTCTTATTCTTTCCTCTTCCTTCTCTCTTAATTTTAATTTTCTTTACCTTTTTCTTTCTCTCTTTATTTCTCTCCTCTCTTTTTTCTTTTTCTTTTTTTTTTTATTCTTTCTTTTAGGCTTTCCCTTTTACCCTTTCCCTTCTTTTCTATTTTTTTTTTTTTTTTTTTTTCTCTTTAGTCTTCTCTATTCTTTCTCTTGTTCCCTTTTACTCCTCTTTCTATGATTTTCATTAGTTTAGTTTCTCTTCCCTCTCTTGTTTTCTTACTTTTCTCTATCTTTCCTCTCTCCCTTTTTTCTATTTGTCTATTTCTCTTTTTACCCTTTTACATATTTTTTTATCTTTTAGTCAGCATCTCTCCTTTTCCTTCTCTGTTATCTTTCTTTTCTAGCAATCTCTTTCTCCTTTTTCTTTTTCTTACTTTCTTTCTTTCTTTTTTCTTTTTCTATCTTCTCCTCTCTTTTTAGTTTAGGCTTTTTTCTTTTTACTTTCTCTTTTAGTTCTTATGATCTTTTTTTTCTTTCTTATCTTTAGGCTAGTTTTCTTCTTTTATCTATACCTTCCTTCTTCTTTTTAATCTTTTAGCTTTTTCTTTAGCTTATCTGTATTCCTTATAGCGTTTTTCATCCTCTCCCTAGTCCTATCTCTCTTTTCTAGCTTCTTCTCGCTTTTCTCTTAGGTATGTTTTAGCTTTCCCCTTCTAGCCTTATTACTCTTTCTTCTTTTTTTACCTCTTTAGGTTTCTTTCTCTTATTCTCTTTATCTCTTCTCTTTCTTTTCTTTCTTCTTAGTTTCTTCTCTTCTTTTCTGCCTTAATTCTTATTAGCTCCTCTATTCTCCTCTTTACCTTTATTTTTTTTCTCTTTTTCTTCTTCTCTTTATTCTTCTTCTTCGCCTCTCTTTCTCTTTTTCTTCTCCTCTCCTTTGTACTAGCTTCCTTATCTATTCCTCTTTTTCTTATTTCTTTCCCTCTTTTTATTTACCGTTGCTTCCCTAGGACTTTTCTTTCTTTTCTAGCTCTTTCTTCTTTTTTTCTCCTTTCTTTTCTCTTTTCTTTTTGCTTGCTTCTTTAATACTTTTATCCTAATTTCCCTAGTCCTCTCCTAGGTTCTTCTCTTATTTTCTCTATCTTCTTTCTTTTTTCCTCTCTTTTCTTTTACTATCTTCCTCTCTTCTTTCCTCCTTTATTCCTTTTCTCTCTTCCTCTCATAGTTCCTTCTTTTGTTTCCTCTTCCTTTAGTTTACTCTCTATAAGTTTCTTTTTGTCTCCCTTCTCTATTTTTATCTCTCTTCTTACCTTACCTTTCTTTAGTTCTTATCTCTTATACTTTTTTTCTCTTTTTACTATATTTTTCTCTTTCTTATTTTCTATTTCTCTTTCTCTCTCTTACTATAGCCTATTGTTTCTTTCCTATTTTTTCTTTTCCCTACTAACTTTTCTTAGTTTATAGTTTCTTTTGCTTTTCACTTTTTTTTCCTCTTTGCTCCTGCTTCTAGATCTTTACCTTAGTTTAGTTCTTTTACTACTCCTTTGAGTCTTATCTCCTCTCTAGTCGTAAGCTCTTTAGTCCTTTTTTCTTGTCTTTTCTTGCATTTTCCTCTTCTTTTTCTTCTACTTTCTTTATTTTTTAGTCTCCTTTTTAATTTTTCCCTTTTTTTCGTCTTTAGTTAGTTCTAGCTTCTAGTCTTCTTTTCTTTCCTTTTCTTTTTCCCTTTCTCTTCTCCTTTTTTCTCTTTATCCTTCTCTTTCTTTCTACTTTTCCTTCCTTCCTGTTTGTTTTTTTTTCCCCTTCTATGTATATTTTAGGTTCGCCTTTCTCTTTTTTCTTAACTTTCTCTCCTCTTAGGTTGTGTATCTCTCCCCTCTAATCTCTTTGTCCTTTCTATTCTTTTCCTATTTCTGCTTTCCTTACTTTCTTTTCTTTACTCTAGTCCTACTTCTTCTTTCCTTATCTCTTTAGTCTCTTTTCCTCTTCTCTAGTTTTTTACATATCTCTCTTTTTTACCGTTCCTATAGTTTCTCCTCTTTTTATTCTTCTCTTTTCTTTCTTCTTCCTTTACTTTTCTTACCTCTAATTTAGTCCCTAGTATTTTTTTTTTTCTTTTTCTCTTTATTTATCTTTTTCCGGCTATTTTTATTCTTCTGTTAGTTTAGTGGCTCCTTTTCTTTTTATTACTACTCTCTTTTTTGGCTCTTTTTTTCTCTATCCCTACTTCTCTTCCTTTTTCTCCTTTCCCTTTTATCCTCTATGCCTGCTTTATGGCTCTACCTATTTTCGCTTTAGGTCGCTCCCCTTTTTTTTTCTCTTTACTTTTTCTTTTGGTTAGTCTTCCTATTCGCTTTCTATTCTATAGCTCGGCTTAGTCCTATCTTTTCGATTATTTTTATTTCTTACTCTATCTCTATCTTTTTTAGCTCTTATTGTTTCTTCCCTTTTTTCTCTCTTTCCTTTTTTTTGCTCTACTCTTAGTTATAGTCTTCTTCTTCTCTAGCTTTTTTTTTTTCTTCTTCGTTCTTTTTTTTTTATATTGCTTATCTCTTCTCCTTTAATTGGTTTTTTTTCTCCTTCTTTCTTCTTTCCTTTTTCCTTTCTTTTCGTCTACTTTTTCTCTTTCTTCTTGTATTCCCTGTATTACTCTTTTAATCTTTATCCTTCTTTATCTCCTAGTTCTATCTATTCTTCTTTCCCTTCTCTATATTTCTACTATTAGTGCTTTCTATACTCCTCTTTAGCCTTATCTTCTCTTCTCTTCTTCCCTTTCTTGACTTGCTCTTATCCTAATTTCCTATTCGTCTCTATGTTTTTTTTGACTCTTTACTTATTTGGCTCCTTTCTATTCCTACTTTCTTTTTTTTTCTAGTTCCTTTTACCTACTGTTCTCCTCTTTCCTCTCTTCTTCCTTTTAGTTTTCTTTCTTTTTTTACTTTCTTTAGTCTTTCTATCTCTCTTCTTTTCTTTCTTCTTTATTTTCTTGATAGTCTCTCTTCTCTTTCTTATTTCCTTAGTCCTTTTTTCTTTTCTTCAGTTTTTTTCATTAATTCAATCTCTCCTTCAGGCTATCTTTTCTTTTCTTTTCCTTTTGCCTAGTTTCTCACTTTTACCCTTTCCCTTTCTTTTTCTACTTTTTTAGCTTCTTTTTCTTCCCTTCTTATCACTTATTTTTCTGACTTTTCTAGTTTTCTTTTTCTCTCTTTTTTTCCTTTTCCTTTTGTTTATCTTTCCTCTATTTCTCTTCTTCTTCTCTCTGCTTCTCGGTTGCTCTCTTCTTCTTCTTTATCTTTTTTCTCTTCCCTTCTCCTTTCGTTTCTTTGTTCTCATCCCTTTGCTTTCCTATTTCTATATTTAGGCTAGCTCCTTTTCTTCTTTTGCTCTTGTTTTAGTTCTTTCTTTACCTTTCTTCCTTCTCTTCTCCCGCTCTTACCTTATTAGTCTTATCCTTTCTATTTTTTACTTTCTTTATTCTCTTCTTCTTTTATTTCTTTTCTAGCTTCTTTCTATATCTTACTCTTTTCTTACCCCTCTCTTTTTTACTCTCCTTCTTATGCATCTCCTTTCCTTCTTTTCTTTACTTGGTCTCTCCTTTTCTTTATCTTTCTTTACTACGCTCTTTTCTTCTTATTTCTTTCATACTTTTTTTCTTCTTCTCTTTTATTTCTTATTTTTTCTTCTTCCTCCTTCCTTCTAGTTAGTTGTACCACTTAGTATTTTTTATCTTCCTTAGCATTTAGTGATCTTCCTTTTTTTTTTTCTAGCTTTTCTCTCTTTCTGTATTTTCCTCTTTTTCTTTTTATTTCTTTACTTTCCCTTTTTCTTTCTTTTTCTTCGTTTTTCTTCTACTTTTTTCTTATTTATTAGTGTTCTTACTTTCTCTTCTTTTTTTTTCTTTATTAGTTTTTTCCATCGATATGCTATTAGTTTTTTTCTTTCTTTCTTTCCCTAGTACTTAATTCTCTTTCTCTTTTATTTTTTCTTTTTTCTTCTCTTTTCTGCTATGTAGTCTCCTTTCTTTTTCAATTTATCTATTATTTTCTCCCTATTTTTTCTTCTAATTTCTAGTTCTTATCTTATTTCTTTTCTCTTAGCTCTTTCTTTCCTTCTTTGCCTTTTCGTTTTTTTTCCTCTTTTTCTTCTCTTCTTTTCTTTCTTTCTTTTCTTTTTTTGTTCTTCTATCCTTCCTCTAGCTCTTGCCTTTAGCACTCTTTACTTATTGATCTTCTTTTTTTCTCTCTTTTTGCTTTTATATCTAAGCTTACTCCTTTTTTCTTATTTTTCTCTCTTATTCTAACTACTTTCTTATTCCTTTTCTTACCTATTTTTACTTTTCTTCTCTCCCCTTCTAGTTTAGCCTCCTATCTTTTAAGTTGTCTCTATCTTTCTTCTCTTTCTTTTCTTCTTTTTTTTCCTCTACCTTCTCTAGCTTTTTTTAGCTCTCTCTTTTCTTTCTTTTTATCTGTGCTCTTTAGTCTACTCCTCTATATATCTATATTCTTAGCTTTTATTTTTTTCCTCCTTCTGTTTAGCTATTTTCTCTACTTTTTTGTTTTCCCTTTTATCTTAGCTTTACTGTTAACTTTCTTTTCTTCTTTTCTTCTTCCTTTTTCCTTTTCTTACTTTCTCTCTTCCTCTTTTTTTCCTTCTCTCTTCGGCTTTTTTCTTTTTTCTACCTGTTATTCTCTCTTTTTTTCTTTAGTCTTTTTTCTCCTTCTTATTTCCTAGTTTTTTTCTTTCCTATATTTACTAGTCCTCCCTCTTGATGTTTATTCTATTTCCCTCTCTTTTCTTTAAAGTTTATTTTCTTTTCTCTATTTCTAGCTTGTCCTTTCCTCTTTCTTACTCTCCTCCTTTTTTTATCTACCTCTTTTATCTATCCTTTGCTCCTTCTTTCTTTTTTATGTCCTTTTTAGCTTTACAGGTAGATCTTTGTTCTCTATTTCTCTCTTTTTTTCTTTTTTTTCTTCTTTCTTATTTCTGCTTAGTTCTTAGTCTCTCTTTTAGTCTTTTTCTTGCTTTTAATTCTCTTCCCTTCCTCTTTTCTCTTAATTCCTCCCCTTCTTTTCTCCTCCTCTTTAGCTACTATTTCACTATTCTTTTATCTCTTTCTTTGTCTCTTTCTCTTAGCTACCTCCTTCCTTTCTTCCTTTTTTCCTCTTCCCTTTGATTCTCCTCCTATCTCTATTTTTTTCTCCTTCTCCTTTTTTTCTTTTCTTTCTCTTTTCCCTCTGCTTTAGTTTCTTCTGTTTTTTCTAGTTTTCTCATCTTATCCTTCTTTTTTTCTAGTTTTAGTTACTTTTTTTTCTACTTATTTTTTTCTTCTATTATAGCTTTCTTTACTTTGTTTTCTGTCCTTCTTATTGTTTGGTCCATCTTCGTATACTAGTACCTCTTTTTTTATTCTTCTTCCTCTTTCTTTCTTTCTTTACTTTTGTTTCTCTTCTCCTTACTAACTCTTCCTCTCTTTTTCTTTTTATTTTCTCTATTCTCTCTCCCTTTTTATCTCTAGTCCTTCTTTCTTTCCTTCTTGCTTCTTTTTTTTTTATAGCTTCTCTTTTTTCTTCTTCTTATACTTTCTTTAGCTTTTTTCCTCTCTTTTTTTCTCTTTCTTATTTTTTTTGCTCTTAGTTTCTTTCCTCTTTTCTTTCTTACTTTTTTTCTTATTATCTTTCCTTTTACTCTCTTCTTTTTCTCTTCTCTCCTCTTTCTATATATTTCTTGCTAGCTCTTCCCTTCTCTTTTTACCTTCTCTTCTTGCTTTTTTCTCTTTGCCCTTTCTGTTATTTGTCTTTCGTCTTTCTTTATTTAGCTTACTTTAGTTCTTCTCTTTTTAGATTCCCCTTTTTCTTTTTTTATTCGCTTATTTCCTAGTTTCTATTTTCTATTTATATTTCTCTCTTTAGTTTTTTTCTTCCTTAGCTTTTTCTTAGTTCTTCTCTTTTCTCTATCTTTTTGATCTTACTTTTCTTTTTATCTCCCTTTTCTCTATTTGTCCTTCTTCCTACTTAGTTAGTTATTTTTTTTCTCTCTTTCTTTCTTTATCTTGTCTTCTTACTCTTTCCTGTGCATTTATTAGACCTCTATCTCCTTTTCTTTTTAGTTCTCTCTCCTCTCTCTCCCTCCTTTTATTGTTCTTTCTTAGTATTTTTTTCCTCTTCTCTTTTTTTTTTTTTTGCTCTCTATTTCCTATTCGTCTTCTCTTTCTCCTCTCTCTCCTCTTTCTTTTCTCTTTCTTTCCTTCTTCCTTTTCTTTTCTTCCTTTACCTCGTCCTCCTTTTAGCTCGTCTCTTTTATCCTCTTTTTTTCTTTTTTTCTTTCCTATCTTTTCCTAGCCTCTTGTACTTATCTTTCTCTTCTCTTCTTTTCCTATTCCTTTTTTTCTTTCTTTTTTACTAGTCCTATTTCTTTAGTCTTTCTCCTATCTTCTTATCTCTTCTGTAGTAGTCTTCCTGTAGACTTTTATCTTCTTCCTACTCCCCTACCCTTTATTTCTACTTTATTCTCTTTTTTTTCTTTTCGTTTTTTCTATTTTTTTTTTTTCTACGTTTTAGACTTCCTCTTTTAGGGTTCTTCCTTTTACTGCTTCTTAGATCTTCCCTTAGTTTTTGAGCTTATATCCTCTCTTTTAATCTTTTCTTAGCTTTTTGACTTTCCTGCGTCTTCCTTTTCCGTCTCCTTTATCCTTTTTATTTTTTTTTCTTCTTTTTTCTTCTTCTCTTTAGTTTATTCCTTCTTTCCTCTTTCTATTATTTTCTTTTATCTTTTATCTCTTTTTCTCTTTAGGGCTTCGTTGTTCTTTTTAGCTTCTTCTCTTCCTTCTCTTTCTCTCTCCTTCTCTTAGTATCTTATTTTCTTCTTCCTCTCTAAGTTTTCTATTTTTATTTTTTTGTTTCTTTCTTCTTCCTCTGTTATTCTTTTTTTCTTATTTCTTTTACCTCTTTATCTTTTTTTTTTTTTTTTTCTCTTTCTATTTCCCTTTTATTCTTATTCTTTTTTCCCCTTTTCTACTATATGTTCTCTAGTTCTTTTATTTTTTTCTTTGCATGTTCTAGTCCTTTTCTTTACTCCTATATTTTTCCTACTTCTAGTTCTTTCTTAGCTCCTGTCTATATTTTCTCTTTTTTTTCCTTTATCTTGACTCTTCTCTTCTTTATCTTATCTTCTCTTTTTTTTTTATATTCTGTTCTTTCTTTTCTCTCTTTTTCTTTCTTTTCTTTTCTCTTTTCCTTTTTCTTTTCTCTAGTTTTCTATATATCTTCTTATTTTCTTTACCTCTCCTCTATCTTCTTTAGTGCTTTCTTCTTCTCTATAGTCTTCTTTTCCTTCTAGTTCTTCTTCTCCCTCTTTTCTTTTTAGCTTTACTCCTTCTTTCTTCTTTCCTTCTACTTTCCTTTTATCTTTACTCTTATTTCATCCTTATCTTCTTTTTTCTCTTAGTTTTTTCTTTTACCTTGTTTTCTTTCTTCTTTTTCCTTTTCCTTTTTCCTCCTTTCCTTTTTTTTCTCCTTAGAGATTTTTTTTTTCTTTTTTCCTGCTTTTTCTTCTTTTTTTATTTCTTCCTATTCCTCTTATTTTTCTTTTTAGGCTTCTCTTTTAGGTTCTACTTCTCTTCTTTTTTATCTCTTCTTTATCTTCTTCTTCTACTATTCTTCTCCTCTTTTTCTCCTTTTTCCTACTTTTTCTCCCTCTTTAGGTGCTTTCTTCTTTTTATAATATTTTTTATACTTTCTAGTCTGTCTCCTTATCTCTTTTCTCCCTCTAGTTACTTTTCGCTTCTTTTACCCTTTTTTACTCTTATTTTCTTTTATTCCTTTCTTTCTTCCTTTTTTACTCCTCTTTTCTTTAGCTTTCTTTTCTTCTCCTATCTTCCTTTTTCTTTTTTTTCTGTTCTATTTTTCCTTCTCTCTTAGTTCTTTTTTTCTTACTTCTCTCTCTTTTTAGTTCTCTTTTTTTTTTCTCTATCGCTCTACTCTTTTTCTTTTATATACCTCTTTTGAGCCTTTCCCTTCCCTTTAATCTTTTTCCTCTCTAGTTCTCTTCCTCTTCTACTATTCCATTTTTTTCTTAGTCTTTCCTTCGTGTTCTATATTTTGCATTTTTCTCTACTACTTTTCTCTTCTTCTCCGTTCCTTCTTTCTCTTCTTAGTTCTCCCTCGGTTTTTTTTAGTTTCTCCTTCTCTTCTTCTTTGCCTTTGCTTTCTTTCCCTTCTCTAATCTATGTTCTTTTCTAGTTTACTTCTTATTCTTCTTTTCTTACTCTTTTCTCTTCTCTCTCTACCTTTTTTGATGCTTTTTTTTCCTTTTTCTTTTTTCCTACTTCTAGCTAGTTTATTTATCTCTTTTTTTTCTTTCGCTTTCCTCTCTCTTTAGGTCCCTTCCTTATTTAGCTTCTTAGTTTTAGTTCTTCTTTCTTTCTTCTTTTTAGGTGTTATTCCTCTTACTCTATCTTTTGCTCTCTATATGCTCTAGCTTTTCTTTCTTGTCTTTCTTTTACTTATCCTCCCTTTTTTTTTCATTTTCATTCTAGCCTCTTCTTCACTACTCTATCTTTCTTTTATCTTTTCCTTACCTCTTCCTTCTCCTTTTTAGCTCTTTTCTAGTTCCTTTTCTTTCTAGCTTTTTATATCTTTTTTTTTATTATTCGTCTTCTTCTTCTTATTTTATTTTTCCTCTTCTAGCTTCCTTTTTTCTTTTTTCTTCCTTATTTTTATCTCTTAGTCTCCTTGACTTCTTATAGTCCTCTCTATTCTATCTCCTCTTCTTTTTCTTCTAGCTCTTTAGTCTTTTTCCTTCTTCTGTAGTTTTTATTAGTTTTTTTTCCTCTTTCCTTTTTCTTCTTTACTATTCCTTAGTCTTTTTTTTAGCTTTTCTTGTCTACCTTTACTCTTTTAGTTTTTCTCTATTATTTTCTTCTTTTTCTCTTCTTTCTTTTTTTCTCTTTCTTTTTCCCTTTATCTTTTGCTAGTTATTTTATATAACCTTTTATTCTTTTCCTTTTTTCTTCCTTATCTCTTCTTCTTATCTTATCTTCTCTTTTTAGGTTTCTCTACCTTTTCTCTCTACTTTTCTCTTAGCTTTTAGTTTGTCTCTCTTTAGTTTTTTTCTAGCCTTCTCCTTTTTTTCTACCCTTACTGCTAGCTTCTATTGGTTTATTAGCCTGTTCCTCTCTTTCTGCGCTTAGTTTTTCTCCTTACTCCTTATTTCCCCCTTCTTCTTTTTTTTTTATCTTTTCTCTCCCTTTTCTTTTTCGTCGCTATTTTCTTCCTGTTTTTTTTCTTCTTTCTTCTTTTATTCTTTTTTTACTAATCTTAACTTTTTCTTTTATTTGCTTCCTATTTCTTCTTTTTTTAGGCTCTACTTTTTTCTTACTTTCTGGTTTTTTCCCTTACTTTTCTTCTATTATTATTGTGCTTTTGTCTATTCTATCTCTTTTTTTTTCTTCTCTTTATTCTTTTCTCTCCTTTTACTCTCTCTCTTCTCTTCCTTTGTTCTTTTATCCTATTTCTTAGTTTCTCTCTTATTTTCTCCTTTAGCTTCTTCTTTTTTTATTAGTTTTTTACTTCTCTCCCTCTCTCTGTTTCTTTCTTTTCTTCTACTTACCTTTCTTTCCTTTCTTTTTTTATATCCTCTAGGTTCTTTCTCTTTCCTTAGCATTTCCTTTAGATCTTTTTGCTTAGCATTTTCTTCTACTTTCTCTAGCTCTATTTTAGTATTCTCCACTCTTTTTAGCGCTCTTATCCTCTTCCTTTCTTTCTAGCTTCTTAGGCTAGTCTTACTCTATCCTTTTTTCTCCTCCTAGTTATTTTGTTGCTTATTTCTTTTAGGCCTTCCTCTTCTTTCTATACTTCTTTCTTCTTCTCTTCTTTTTCTTCTTTTCCCTTTTCTTAACTTTCTCCTTTTAAGCCTTTTATTTTTTTTTTTCTGTATATCTTTTTTCTTAGTATATATTTTTTCTTACCTCTCTTTATTTAGGCTTCAGTGTAGTTAGGTGTTTACTTACTTATCTAGTTTCCTCTTTCTTTCTTTCTTTCTCCTTCTATCGCTAGTTTTTTATTTTTTTATCTTTAATATTTCTTTCTCTATCTTTTCTTGTCCTCTCTTTTGTAGTTACTACTTTTCTTATTTTTTCTCCTTAGTCTTACTTTCCTCTCGCTAGTCTAATCCTACCTCTTTCTTAACTTTTATTTTCTAGTTTCTTTTTTTTTTTTTCTTCCTTTCTTATCCTTCTTTTTTCTTTCTCTTTTCTATCTCTTTTTCTAGTGATTTCTCTTCCCTCCTCTTCTTCTTACTCCCTTTCTTCTTTTATTCTCTTCTTTCTTTTTTTTTTTCTAACTCTACTTTACTAGCTTTCTGTTTAATCTTCTCTTCTCTTTCTTTTATTCTATTTTTTCTCTGTCTTCTTTAGTTCTATTCTTCTCTCTCTTTTTCTTAGGTCTCTTCCTCCTTCTAGACTATTTTCTTTACTTTTTTGCTCTTCTTTTACTTCTCCCCCTTCCTTCTTTCTCTTAGAACTTCATATTTCTACTTAGCTCTCTTTCTGTTCTTTCCTGTCTGTATCTCCTGTTTATCTTCTCTTCTTATTAGCTACTTCCCTCTCTAGCTTCTTTTTTTTAATCCTTCTCCTTTACTTTCCTTTAGCCCCTCTTGCTCTTATTTTTTCCGTTCCTTCTAGTTTCTCTCTATTTCGTTCTCTTCCTTTTCTGCATATTTCGATTTCTCTCTTCTTTTCCTTGTTTCTCTCTCCTAAGTTTCTTCTATTCTGTCTTCTCGCTTGTTGCTCTAGCTTTTTGTTCTTACTTATTTTTATCTTCTTTTCTCTTTTTTATCCTTCTCCTTCCTCGCTCTTTTTTCCTTTTTTTTTTTTTTTTTTCTTTTCTCTTTTCTACCTTTTATCCTTTCTACTCTCTTCTCATTACTTCGCTTTCCTCCTTTTATTCTGTTTCTTTCCTTCTTATTTTTTATTTTTCTTTCCTCCCTATTTTTTTTTTTACCTAGTTCTTTTTCTTTAGGCTCTTTTTTTTCTTCTTCTATCTTGTTTTCTTTTTCTTTTTTTTATTTTTTATATTTTATTCTTTACTTTTTTCTTTTTCTATTTTTTCTTTCCTCTCTCCTCTGCTGCCTTTCCTTTTCTTAGAAAAGTCTCTCTTTTCTCATTTTCTTTTTTCTTCTTCTCCTCTGAGCTCTTACTTACCTTCTTCCTTTCTCCTTTTTCTTTCTTCTTTTTTACGTTATTCTAGTATTTCTTTCTTTTTAGTCTTAGTCTTCTCCCCCTTCCTGTAGCTTATCTTACTTACTTTCCTTTACTTTCTTCTCTTTTCTTTCGTTTCTTTTTTTTTCTTTTTTTTTTTCTATCTTTTCCTTCTCCCTATCTTCTTTATTTACCTACTTTCTTATCCCTCTTTATCTACCTTTATTTTATTCTCTTTTTTTCTTTTTTTTTCTCTCTTCTCCCTCTTCATCATTTCTATCTTATCTTTTTATGTCTTTTTTTTTCTTTTTTTCTCTTTATCCTTGCTTCTTTATTTAGTTTTTTCTTTTTTTTCCTACTCCTTTCCTTTTCTAGTTTCTTATGCCTCTTTTTCTCTTTCTTCTCTCTTTTCTTCTTAGTTCTTTCTTTTACCTTTTCTCTCTATCCTCTTCCTTTATTGGCTACCATTCTATTTATCTTCTTTATGCTCTTTCTTACCTTCCTTTTTTAGTTTCTTTATTTTATAGGGGTTTCGCTTATATCCGTCCTCCTCTTTCTTTCCCTTTTTCTTTTCTCTCTCTCCTAGTTTTTTTCTTTTTCTTTCTATCTTATATACTTTCTTCTTTAGACCCCTCCTATTAGTCTCTCCTTACCTCTTTTACTCTTTTTTTTCTTAGCTTTAGTCTTTTCTTTTTCCTTTCTAGTAGAGGCCTTTTTCTCTTCTCTCGCTCTTCTTTTTCTTCTCTTCTTTAAGTTTTCTTTTTTCTCTATTCTTTTCTTTCCTCTCCTACTCTTTTCTCCTTATTATACTCTCTTTCTCTTTTCTAGCTGCTATACTTTCTTTTTATTTCTTCTTAACTTCCTAGTTAGTTTCTTTAATCTATTTCTAGCTATCTCTTTATTTTTTGAATTTTTACTTTTTATCTTCTCTATAACCTTTTTCTATTCTCTCCCTTCTAGTTACTCTTTGTGTTCCTCATTTCTACTCCTTATCTCTCTTCTTTCTCTTTTTTTCCTTATCTTTATTTTTCTTCTTGGTTCTTCTATTGCTTTTGCTTCTTTTCTAGTTATCTCTTTATTAGTTTTCTTTACTTCTTAGCCCTTCCTTTCTCTTCTATTCTCCTTTCTCTTTTACTCTACTTCTTTATCTTCTTCTTTCTTAGTTCTCTACTGTTTTCTTCTCTTCTTCTACCTTATCTTCTTTCTTTTAGCTTCTTTTCTTTTTTATTTTTCTCTCTTATCTTTCTCTTCTCCTTTTTTCTTCTATTTATTTTATCCTTTATTTTACTCTTTGTTCTTATCCTATTTTTTACTCTTTTCTTTCTCTTCTTTCTTTTTTCTTCTCTCTTCTACTTCTCTTTATTTTCTTTCTCTCCTTTTCTTTTTGTAGCTTCCCTTTTTTTCTAGCTTCCTATTAGCCTTTTTTTATCTTTTTTTTCCCTTCTCTCCTTTTTTTTATAGCGTTCATGTTTTTCTGTTTTGCTTTTTCTTTGTTATTACTCTTATCCGTCTATATTTACATTATCTCCTTGTTTTCTTTTTTCCCTAGCTCTTATCTAATCTTATTTTTTTTTTCCTTCTCCTGGGGTTTCCTCTATGTGATTTCTTATACTCTTCTCCTTCTACATCTCTCCTCTCTCGTTTTCTTATTTCCTTTAAGCTCTCCCTTCTGTTTTACTGACTTTTTCTTTTTTTCCTTTAGCTGGTTTTCTATTCTTGTCTTTGTTACTCTTTAGGCTTCCTCTTTTCCTTCTCTCTTACTTAGCTTCTTTAGTTACTCTCTAGTCTCTTTCTTCTCTATTTTTTTATCTTCTACTTAGTTTCCCGTTCTAGTCCTCCTTTCCCTCTTTTGCTTTTCTTTCCTTTTCTACTTTTCCTCCGCTTTTTCTCTTATCCTTAGTTTTTTTTTCCTAGTTCTTTACTTTTCTTCTTCTTTTTCTTTTCCTTTGAGTCTCTATTTTAAGTTCTTCTTCCCCTTCTTCTCTCTTTTTTTTCTACCTCCTTTCTACTTCTTCTTTCCCTCTCTAGCTAGTTTGAGTCTCTATTCATTATTTTTCTTTTCTCTATTCTTTTTGTTATCTTCTTTTTCTTTTTTTTTCTATTTTTTACCTTTCTTTCTTTCTCTTCTCTTTCTCTTTCATAGTCTGTTTTTTTTCTTTATTCTCTTTACTCTAGTCTTCTTATGGTCTCTTCCCTAGCTCCTTAGTCTATTTTTTTTTTTACCCTTTTCCTTCCTTTTATTTATCCTCTCTTTTCTTATTTTTGTCTTTTTTTATTTATTTTTTTTTTTGTTTAAACTTTAATTTTTTTCTTTCTTCTCTTATTAGTTTTCTTTTCTTTTTTCTCTCTCTTTCTATACTGTTCTTAGTAATTTCTTTTTTATTATTTACTTCCTCTCTTTCTAGTTTTTTTGATTTCTACTTTATCGTTTTTCTTTTTAGCTTCCTCTATTACCTTCTACTCTATATGCTTTCTACTTCTTTCTTTTGGTCTTTGCTCCTCTAGTTTCTTATCTGTTTTTCTTTATCTACTCTCGTCTTCTTCTTCTTCTAATTTCTCTTCACCTTTTTCTTTTTTACCTTTTCAGTCTTTTATTAGTTTCTTATTTATTTTTTACTTTCTTTTTTCTTCCTCTCTATTTTTATTTTATATTCCTCCTGTTTCTCCCTAGCTCCTCTTTCCTTTTCTGTTTTTTCTTTTCTTTTTATTTACTTTTTACTCTGTCTATTACTTTTTCTTATCCTTTTCTCCTTTTCTCTTCTTACTCTTTTCTTCTAGTCTTCTTTTCTTTCTCCCTTTACTAGTCTTACTTTAGTTCCGCTCTCTTATGCTTAGGTTTCTAGCATTTAGTTATCTTTCCTTCCCTTCTGCCCTTCTCTTTTCTTTTCTTTTCTACCTCTCCTATTGCTTTTTTTAGCTCTTCTCCTATTCTTTTCATATTTTTCTTTTATCCTCTTTCTAGTTACTCTTTTCTTTTTTTTTATCTTTTTTAGTTTTTACTACCCTCTTATTTTCCTTTTTTTAGCTTTTCTCTCCTCCCTACCTTACTTTTCTCTTTCTTTATTAGCTTCTTTTTTCCTCCTCTATTCCTTGTATGTCGTCCTTTTTTGTTCTATTCTACTTACTTCTTTTTACTTTTTTCTGTTTGCTTATCTTCTTTTCTCTCTCTAGTCTTCTTTTGTTACTTTCTTTTCTCTTTCTCGTTCTCTTTTTTTAGTTCTATTTATTTTAGTCTCTCATTCTTAGTTTCTTTAGTTTCTTTTTCTTTTTTCTTTTACTTTTTTTCTTTTTCTCTCTCTCTCTCTCTTTTTTTTGGCTTTCCCATTTTCTTTTTCTTCTCCTTCTAGTTCCTACGCTAGTTCTCTTCTTCTCTGTTTTTTCTTTATATTTTTCTCTTCTTTTTTTCTCTTTTAGACTTTTATTTTTACTCTTTTCTTTAGTTCTTAGTTTTTTCTTTCTAGTTCCCTCTTTAGTCTCTACTTAGTCTTTTTTATTTCCCTTAGTCTTTATTTTTCTCTCCTGCTCTTTAGTGCTTTCTGTTCTCTTCTTTTCTTTTCTTCTTTCCTTTAGTTTTTTTTTTCTTTCTTTTCTTTCCTTTCTAATGTTCTACCTTTTCACTCCTTCTCTTCGCTTTTAGCTAAGTCTCTTACTTCTTTTTGTATTCTACTTTTTAGCCTTCTATGTATCTTCTCTCTCTTAGGCTTATCTGCCTCGCTTTTTATTTTTGTAGTTCTAATATTCTTATCTCTACCTCCTCTTTTTTTTTTTAGTATTTTCTTTATTCTCCTTTTTTTCTTTAGTTACTCTTTCTTCCTTGTTGTTGTTTCTCTCTCTTCATATTCTCTTTTATTCCTCTTTTTTTTTTCTTTCCTCTAGCGCTTCCTCTCTTCTCTTTCTTTTGTACTCTAGCCCTTTCTTCTAGCTCTTTCTTTAGTTTTCTTCTAGTCTTTTATTTATTTTTTTTTTCACCTTTTGTAGTCCTCTTCTTCCTCCTCTGCTCTCTTCTTCTTTAGGTCCTTCTATTCCTTCTTCTCGTCCTACTTCTTTTTTTCTTATTTTTCTTCTTCTTATCTCGTTTCCTTCTTCTAATTTTTCAGTCTTGCCTATTTTAATCTTTTTCTTTTGACTACCTCCTCTTTTCTTTTCCCTTTTTTACTCTTTCTATTTGTCTTTTTATTTTTCTTTTCTCTTCTCTCTTTTTCTTAGTTAGTTTATCTTTTTTATCTTTTTATTTTCTCTATTTACTTCTTTGTCTATTTTTCCCCTTTATATCTTTTTCTTCGCTCTCTTTTAGTTTTTAGCTTTTTTCTCCCTTCTTCTCTTCTTCTTTTTTGTTTTTTATTTCTCTTTTCTCTCTTCTTTTCTCTTTTACTTTTTTTTATTCCCTTCTTCTCTCCTCCCTTTAGCTCTACTCTCCTATCTCCTCTAGTATTATTATTCTTTCTGTTTAGTCCTATTTTTCCGCCTATCTCTTTTACTATCTGAGTTCTCTCTTCTCCTTGTTTTTTCTATCCTCCTTCTTCTCTTTTCTTCTTTTCTTTTTATTCTTTGTTCTTTTTTTTCTTCCTCTCTATTCTTCTTTTTTCCGTTTCTTTTACTTTACTCGTCTTTTATATTTCTTGGTCTCTTCCTTTTAGTCCTTGTCTTTTTTTCTTTTCTTACTCTTCCTCTCTTTTCTTTCTTAGAGTTCTTCTTTCCTTCTGAGCTAGTACCCTATGTTCTTCTCTTTATTTCTAGGTCCTTCGTTAGTTTTATCTTTTTCTTTTTTTTTTCCTATTCTCTTCTTTTTATAGTCTTATCCTATATTTCCTTTCTTACTTTTATTTCTTCTACTTCTTTTTGTCTTCTTATTCTACCTTTTCTGCTTGCTTTTACTTTTCCTTTTCTTTTTTTATTCTTTTTTTTCTTCTTCTTCTCTTTTTTCTCTCTTTATCTCTTCTTTT
This sequence comes from Atrina japonica, assembly GCA_030159075.1. Classification (NCBI taxonomy): domain Eukaryota; kingdom Metazoa; phylum Mollusca; class Bivalvia; order Pterioida; family Pinnidae; genus Atrina; species Atrina japonica. The sequence continues at coordinate 144,999 of BROG01000236.1, read as the reverse complement.
TCTCTTTTTTTTCTTTCCTATTTCTGTTTCTAGTTTCCTAGCTCCTTTTCTTTCTTTTTTACCTCTTTCTTGCTTTTCTCTTCTTTTTATTTTATCTGATCTTTTCTCTATAGTTTTTTTTTATTTTTTTTTTTCTCCTATTCTCTTTCTATTCTTTATCTTACTTTTTAGTCTTTTTTCTTTTTATTCTCTTTTCTTCTTATCTTTCGTTCTAGCAATTCTTTTTTCTTTTTTTTCTTCTATTATAATGCTACCTTTCTTTCTCTTCTAGGTTTTTTAATTTATTCTCTTCTAGTGTTCTTCTGTGTTTATTTTTCCTATTCTATCTTCCCTCTAGTTTCTTTCTTACTTTTGTCTCCTTTACTATCCCTCTACCTCTACTTTCTAGTTTTTTTTATTTTTTCTTTATTTCTTCCTCAGTTAACTTCTATCTTGTTCTTAGCCTTAATTATCTTTTATCTCTTTTTTTATCTTCCTTAGTTCTTATTTCAGTATCTTTCTCGTTTTCTTTCTCTAGGGTCTCTCTTCTTCTCTTCCTAGTCTGCTATTTCTTTTTTTTTTAGTCCCCCTTCTAGCTCTCTTAGTAGTTCTTTATCTTCTTTCCTTCCCTCTTAGCCTTCTTGTCTTCTCTTCTTTATTCTATTCTCTCTTAGCTTTAAGTAGCTTTACTTATTCTCTTTTCTTCTCTCTTAGTTCTTTGTTTGTTTTTCTTCTTCTCTTTTCTCTTCTTTTTAGCTAGGTTCTCTTTTTCTCTCTTTGTAGTAGTTATTTTTTTTTTAGTTTCGTTTTTCTCTTCCTTCCTTTTTTTCTCTACCTAGGATTTATGCTTTCTCTTAGTCCTATCTCGCTCTACTTTTTTTCTTTCTTTTCTTCTTACTCTCTTAGTCATGTTTTTTCCTTTCCTTGTTTCTTTCTTTTTTTTCTTTTCCTTTGTCAATGCTTTCCTCCTAGTTTTCTATCTTTCTTTTCCTTTATTTTTAGTAATTTTCTATTATGCTTCTCTTCTATGTCTTCCTCCCGTTCTTTCTTTCTTTTCTCTTTTTTTACTCTTCGCTCCTTCTTCTCTTCGTTTTTTCTCTCTCTTCTTATTCTCTTATTTTCTTTATTTATTTTTTTTTTTTCTATCTTCTTTCCTTCTCTATATTCTCTCTGTTTTATCTTTTAGTCTTTACTTTTTCCTTTTAGCCTTTCTCCTTAATTCTCTCTATGCTTACCTCTTAGATACCTATCTTAGCTCTATTGCTTTTTCAATGTTCTTTTTTTTCCTTCTTTTGCTTCTTTCTTTTTTTATTCTCCCTCTTTGCTATACTCTCTTCTAGCTTTTCTCTTCTCTATTTCCTTATCTCCTTAGGTCCTTATTTGTTTCTCGCTTTCACTCCTTTTTCTCTGTATAGGTTCCGTTTTTTTTTTTTAGTGTGTTTTCCTCTACCTTTTAGTTTTTCTTTATGCTTTTCTTATCTTCCTACTCTTATAGTTTTTTCTCCTAGACCTTTAGTTATCCTAGTCTTTATTCCCTTCCCCCATCTTCTTTCTTCCTACTAGTTGCTCTTCTTTTCTTTCTAGGGTTTGCTCTTCTTATCCTTTTACCTACTTTTAGCTCCTTTTTTACCCTTCTTTTCTCCATCTTCTAGCTTCTTCTTAGGCTCTTTTATCTTTTTAGTTGTCTTTTCTTTACTTTATTTCTTCTTTATTTCTTTTTAGTTATCTTTATTTTGGTTTTTTGCTTTACTATCTCTTACTTACTGTTTTTTTCTTCTCTTAGTCTATTTTTTTTTCTTATTCTCATATTCATATTCTTTCCTTCTTCTTCTTCCTCCTTCTTAGTTCGTCTTTTCTTTATCTATCCTTTAGATCCTTATGCCTTTTCATACTTATTTTTTCCTCATCCTTATTTTTTTTCTTTGTTTAGTCTCTTTTTCCTCTTTAGTTTAGGCTTTCTTTTTTTCTTTTTCTTTGCTTAGGCTACTAACTACTCCTCTTAGTTTTCTTTCTTTTCTCTCCTCTCTTGTTATTTCCTCTTTTTTTCTCTTTTCTTCTTTCTTCTTTCTTCTTCTCTCTTTTTTTCCTCTTCCTCTTTGGCCTCTATCCTTTCTTCTTCTTCTACGTCTTACCTTCATCTTCGTTTCTCTTAATATTCTTCCTACTCTCTCTGCTCTTTATTTGCTATTAGCTCCTTTTTTTCGTATCTTACCTCTTTTCTATGTTCTTTATCCTTCTCTTCTTCTATAGCTTTTTCTCTCTCTTAGTTTACCCTTTATTAATTGTCTTTCTTTAGTTGTTTTTCTCTTCTTTTTCTAGTCTTCTTTTTCCCTTTAGACTTTCTTTTTTTCTTATTTTTTTTTTTTAGCTCTTTCTTATTTTTCTCTTTAAGTTTTACTCTCTTCTTAGTTCTTCTCTGTTTTTCTTCTCCCTAGTCTAGTAGTTGTCTCTTCTTTTTTTTCTCTCTTTTGTTCCTCCTTTGTCCTTTTCTACTCTTTTTTTGTATTTTTTTCTTTCTTATTATCTTATATTTCCTCTTTCTTTTCTGCTTTGTTTCTCTAGTTTACTTTTTCGTTGTTCACTTCCCTTCCTTCTTTTTTTTCTCTCTTTTACTTGGTTTCTTCTTTTAGTTCTTTCTCTTTTTTCTTTTTTTTTTAGTCTTTTTATGCCCTTTATCTTTACCTCTCTTTGCTTTCTTATTCTTACTTTCCTCTTCGTTTTATCCTCTCTTTTCTCTTTTTCTCTTTAGCTATTGCTCTTTTTGACTCTCTCTATCTAGTTCCTTTTATAGGTCCTTCTCCTTTACTTTGCTAGTCTCTTTCTTATCTTCATTTCCTTTCTTCTTTTCTCCTCTTCTTTTAGTTCTCTCAGCTTTCTTTTCTCTTATAATTTTTTATTTACCTTCTTTTTTATCTTTTTTTTCTTTTTCCGCGCCTTTTCTTTCCTTTACTTTTTCTTTTTTTTTATTTTATATTTGCTTCTTTCCCCTCCTCTTTCTCTCTTTTTTTTTTCTGTCCTACTTTTTCTCTATTTCCGTATTTTCTTGTTTTTTATTTTATTCTGTTTTTGTATCTGCTGTCTCTTTTTATTTTTAGTTTTATTCTCTATTTTGCTATGCTACTTCCTCTGCTCCTATCTATCTATCTTTTCTTTTTCTCTCTTCTTTCTTTTCTCTCTCTATTCTACTCATTCTTCCTCCTCCTCTTTTCTTCGCGGTTTTTTTTTATCTTCTTCTCTTTTTACTCCCTTTCTTCTCTCTATTTTTTTTTTCTTTACTTCTCTTTCTATTCCTTTTTCTTTTACTCCCTCCTTATTTTAGTCTCTCTTGTTGTTCCCTTTTTCTTCTTTTCTCTGCTCTCTTCTTAGCCTTACTTCTTTTCTTTTTTTCTCTATGTTTACATTATCTTATCTCTTTATTTCTTTAGTCTTTCTAGCTTTTCCTTTTTTCTCTTTCTTTTTTCTAGCCTTCTATTTTTTCTTTAGTTACGTTTTTTAATTTGTCTTTATTTTTAGCTTCTTGCTTTCTCCTTCTCTCATCTCTTCTTCTATCTCCTCTTCTTGTTCTACTACCTTTTGCCTATTTTCTATGTTTTTTTTTCCTATCCTTATTCTATACTCGCCTTCTACCTCTTTTCTTCCCCCTCTTCTCTTTTCTACTCTTCTTTTTTTTTTTTCTTTAGTTTAGGGCCTACTCTTATCCTCTTTTTTTTAGTCTTTTTTCTTTAGTCTTCTTCTCTCTCTCCTATGTGTTGCTATTATTTAGTTCTCTCTTTTTTTTTCTTTTATTACTCCTAGATTTTATCTTCTTTTTTACTATCCTTTTTTTCTGGCTTTCTTTTATCTGTCTTATTTTTTTTCTTTATTCTCGCTTCTTTTTCTTATTTCTTAGCTCTTTAGTTCTCTTCTTTTCTTCTATTCTAGTCTCTCTCGTGTCTCTTTTTGATTATTTTTTCTCTTTTTTTTTTTGTCTTCTCTATATAAGTTAAGTTTCTTTCTATTCTTATTTTCTCTCTTTTTGTCCGTTTATTTCTATTTCTATCTTTTCTTTTTTTCTTCTCCTTTTTTTTTTCCTTTTCCTATTCTTTAGGTCGCTTTTTGTTTCTATTTCTCCTTCTTCCTAGGTTTTTTTCTCTATTTTCTATTACTTTAGTTCCTTTGTAGTTCTTTTTCTCTAGCTTCTTTTTGAGGGCTTTCTTTGCTTTCCTTCTTTTTTTTCTCTCTTCTCTCTTATTTATCGTTATGCTTCTCTTACCTTTTACCTTTCCCTTCTGTGCTTCTATTCTCCTATCTCTTCTTATATTCTGCCTTTTTTATCTACTTTATTCTCTCGTTCCTCTCCTCCTTCTAGTACCACCCTATTCCTCTTTGTCTTATTCTCTTCTTTTTATTCTTTTTTTTTGTTTTTTTTTTATAACTTCCCCTTCTTCTTTTCTATTTTTTTTTCTTTTTTAGGCTCTATTCTCTTATCTCTCTTTTATCTCTCTCCTAGTTAGTAGTTTTTGTTAGTCTATATCTCTTCTTTAGTTTTTTTTACCTTCTTCTTTTTCTTTTTCCTTAGCTTTCCTTTTTAGTTTTTTTCTTTCCCGTAGCTCTTTCTTTACTATTTCTCTTTCTCTTAGTCTAGCTTATTCTCGCTTAGTGGCCTCTTCCTTCTGTTACTCGTTCTCCTCTTCTTTCTTCCCTCTACTTTTCTAGCTCTTTCCCTCCTTTTATTCTTTAGTTTTTACTTTATCTCTTCTCTTTCCCTTTTCCCTAGTTTTCTCTTTATCTTTTTAGTTTCTTCCTCTTTTTCCTCTTTTTCTCTTTCTTTTTTACTTCCCTCTATATTTTTACTCTCTCTATTTCTATTTCTTTTCTCTTTTCTCTTCATTTGTTTCTTCTCTCTCTTTAGTTAGTTTTTAGTTTTCCTTCTGTATATGTTGTTTCTTCTCTTATCCTTTCTTCTCTTTATTTTTTTTTGCCCTCTCCTTTAGTTTCTTTCTTTACTTATTCCTATATGTTTCTAGTACTTCTACTCTTTTCTTCCTTTTCCTACTTCCCTTCTGCTTAGTTCTTATTTTGCTCCTTCCTAGTTCTCTATATCTCCTTTTACTTTTTTCTTTTCCTTTCTTCTCTCCTATTTTCTCCTTTCTCTTTCCTTAACCTGACTTTACTTTTTTCTTATAGGTGTACTTTTGCTTCTACTCTCTCTTCGTTTTTTTCTTTTGTCTTGCCTCTACTTCTATGATATCTCATTTATTTTTTCCTTTTTTTTTCTCTCCCTTCCCTTCTTCTAGCTTTTTCTTTTCTCTTCTCCTATCCCTTCTTAGTCTCTCTTATATATGCTACTCTTTTATTCTCTTTTATTATTTTTTAATTTTCTCCTTTTTTTATTCTCCTTCTTTTTCTATTTTTATTACCTTTTTTCTTTTCTTTTCCACTTTTTCTTTTTTTCCTTCTTCCTTTTTTATCCGCTTTTCTTGTTCTTTAATTCTATTTCTCTTCTTTCTTTCTACTATTCTTTCTAGTTACTTTTTCTTCTCTAGTCCTAGCTTAGTTTACCTCTTCTCTCTTCCTTTTTCTCCTTTCTCTTTCTCCTTAGTTTTTTATTATCTACTTCTTCTCTTGGCTATCTTTTCTCTTCACTCCTCTCTCCTACTCTTTTCTCTTTTATTTATTTATCTTTTCTTCCTCTCTAGTTTACTTATGTATTCATCTCTCTCCTTTTTTTTTGTGCTTCCTCCCCTCTTTCTCTTTCCTTCTCTCTTTTCTTCTCTCTTTCTCTTTCTCTTTATTCTTTTTCTCTTCTTCCTCTTTCTACTTATTTTTCCGAGCTAGATTACTTTCTGTTACTGTTCTTTACCCTCCTTACGCTTTTTAGGTCTTTATTTCCCCTTTAGTCTCTTTTCTAGTTCATCTCTCTCTCTTTCTCTTTCTTTTCTTTCTCTTTTCTTAGCTCTTTAGCTTACCCTTTTTCTTTTCTCTACTTTCTACTCTTTTGTCTTTGTCTTATCTTCTCTTTTTCCTTTTTTTCCCTCTTTTTTTCTATAGCTCTTTTTTGTTTCTTACTCTTAGCTTTTCTCCCTTCTCTTTTATTTTTTGTAGCTCCTTCTTTTTTTTCTTTCTTTAGTTGTTCGGCTTTCTTTTCTTTTCTAGTCTTAATTTTTCTCTTCTCTTTTACCTTATCTTTTCCTTTAGCTTATTCCTTCTTTAGTGCTCTTTCTTTTCTTCTTAGCTCTTGCTTTTTTTTTTCTTCTTTATTCCTTTTTATTTCCTATTTTTTTTAGGCTTTGGTTTTTTTCTCTCTATTTTACTTTATTCTCCTCCCTCTGTTTCTCCCTTTACTCTCTTTATTCTTTTTTCCTTCTTCTATACTCTTCTTGTCTTTTCATTAGTCTTATTTTTTCTTTTGATCCCTTTTTTACTTCTAGTTATCCTCTTTTTTCTTTAGCTTTACTTTTTCTTTTCCTCTTTTTCCTTTCTACTTTAGGATAGGCTTTTCTCTTCTTTCTACTTTCTTTTCTTTACACTTAGCTATTCTTTTCCTCTTTTTCTCTTCTCTCTATTATCCCTCTTCTGTCTCCTCCTTGTTCCTCTTCTTCTTTTAGCTCTTTTCTCTACGCTTATTTCTACTCTAGTACTACTTTTTCACTATTTTTATATCCTATTTATATTCTCTTTTTTATTCCTGTCTCTCCTCTTTTTTTCTCTTCCTATTTCTACTTTTCTTTTTTCTTGCCTTCTTACTGCTTCTTTTTCCCTGTTTTATACTTACTATTCTTTTTTGTAGCTTTCTTTCTCCTTTCTATATATATTTCTTTTTTTCTTCTTCTTTTCTCTTCCTTTTTAGCTTCTCTACTTACCATACTTAGGTTTCTATGTCTTACTATCTTTTCCTTTTACGTTTTTTTATTTTTTCTTTTCTTCTTTAATTTCCCTTATTTTCCTTTTTCTTGTCTCTAGTTTCTCCTTCTAGTCTTTACTTTCTTTTTTTTTTACCTCTCATCCTTCCTAGTCTAGTCTTTTTTTCTTTAACTTTTTCCTTTAGCTTATTGTTGTTGTAGTTTGTGCTCTTTAGTACTATTTTCTTCTCTTTTTTTTCCTTTATTCTTCTTTCTTTTCTAGTCTGTATTTTTTTTTAGCTTTTCTAGCTTTCTTTATCTGTTTCTTCTCATAGTTTTAGTTGTCCTTTCCGTTTCTTTCTCTTTCTTTTACTTATCTTTTTTACTAGCTTTATCCTTTTCCAACTTTAGTTCCTTCTCTTATCCTCCTCCCCTTTATTCTTTGTTATCTTTACTTTTGTCTTTATCTCTAGCTTTCTTTTTTCTCTTGTAACTTTACTTATCTTTTATCTCTTTCCTTTAGCATCGCTACTCTTTACTTTCTTCTTCGTCCTCTTTTTTCGTTTCTCCTCTTCCTCTTTTTTTCTTACTTTATAGTCTTTTTTATTCTTTTTATCCTTTTTTTCTTCTACTTCTTTAGTCATTCTTTCTTCTTTTTTGTCTCTCTAGCTCTTAGTGTCTTTTAATCCTCCGCCTTCTGCTCCTTTTTTCTGTCTGCTTTCCTTATCTTCTCTTCTCGCTTCCCTTTCTTAGTTGTTTCTATTTTTTTTAGTTTTTTCCTTCTTCTTCCTTTCTTTCTTTTAGCGGTTTATCTATTGTTCTTTTTCCTCTACTCCTATTATTTTTTCTTTCTCCTTTCTGCTCCTTTCTATTTTCCTCTTTTAGGTCTTCTCTTTTCCCTACTTTTTTCCTTTTTTTTTCCTAGTTTTCCTTTTTCTCCTACCTTTTGTTTTTTTTCTCCCTCTAGTAGTTTCTCTATTTCGTTATTGCTTTTTCTTCTCTTCTTTTATTGTCTGCCTTTTCTTCTTAGCTTATTTCTTAGGGCTATCTTAACTTTAGTTCCTCCCTTTCTCTTTTCTTAGTCTTTATTTTTTGTATTTCTACTTCCTCTTTTTTTTCTCTTATTTGGGCTCTCTTTCTAGTTTTTCTCTTCCCTTCCCTTATATACTTATTTCTATCTTTTTTTACTTTTTTCTCTCTTAAGTTTTTCTCTCCTTTCTATTCTCTTTATCTCTTCTTTTTTTTTTTTATACTTTCTCTAGTTTATCTACTCTCCTTCTATTCTTTTCCTCTTTCTCTTAAGTTTTTCTTCTTCTAGCTCTTTTCTCCCTTCACTCTAGCCTCTTTCTTTCTTATTTCTCTAGCTCTCCTTCTTATCTTCCTTCTATAGTAGTTATCCTAGTTTTCGTCTCCTTTTCTGACTTTCTTCTCTTTTTTTTACTTCTTCTTCTTCTATTCTTACTTTTTTTTTACTTCTCTTTTTTCTTTTCCTCTATTTTTGATTTTCTCTACTCTCTTATTTCTCTCCTTCTTTTTTTATCTTTCTTTCCGTCTCCTTTTCTTCGTTTTTTACTTTTCCCCTTTCTCTTTCCTTTCCTTTCTTTCTTCTTATTGCTTTATATACTTCTTTAGTTATTGTTTCCCTTACCTTTAGCTTTTTCTTCTTCTTCTTGCTTATTCCTCCTTTCCTGCTTATCTTATTAGATCTTTCGCTCTAGTCTTTCTTATCTTATTCTAGTCTTTTTTTTCTTCTATATATAGTTCTTCTTTTCCTTTTATAGTACTTTTCTGTCTTATATTCTTACTCTCTTTTTTAGCTTCTCTTTCTTCTAGCTTTTTTTACTTTACTTCTATCTATTTTTTCTTTATTCTTTCTCTTTTCTCTTTATGTCTCTTTTTTCTTCTTTAGTTCTCTTTTTACTCTTAGGCTAGTTCTCCCTACTAGCTCTAGACCCTTTACTCCTTTAGCTGGATGTTCTCCTTACTGTAATAGACAGCAGTATACAGTTAATTAATTCTCTGAAAATAAGTATTGGTAATTTGGCAAAATTGATAATGAACTACAATAACTAGACCTACCGAATAAGTTTTTGTAAGAATGGTAACATGCCAAAATCACATTGATAATCTAAACCTAGTTTTTCCCCAGTTGAACCTATTTTTTTTTTTTGGATTTTGCATTAACTGAAAAAAAAACTATGTTTATCTGAGAAAAAACCCAGCTTTAACTCATTAATATGATTGTGGTACGCCAGATCTGTATTATCAGTTATTATCTATGTGGTATAATCATGGTAGTGGTACATCTTGTTGTGGTTTGCTGATAGGTATGACAGTGGTAGAGGTTTGACAGTCATAAGCATTTTATAATTATACACCGTCGCCGGTATTCTTCAGAGTCGCTTTCATCATAATAAGTGTAGTCTTCCAAGCTAATATTGGCACGTTTTCACAAATGCGAAGAGTCTAAATGAAATCGTAACGGGGGTGACAGGCTAGTTTTTGTGTCAACTTTATGAGTCACGAAAATCCACGGGGAACAGGGGAAGTCATAATGTTTTACTAGTACGTGTAGGCTACACTCTTTTCTTTGTAAAATAAACAGTATTCTTTCGGTCCCTGGCAGAACCTGGATTTGACTCTTTATCGTGTACAGATCTACAAAGGTAAACTGGCATAACGAGTCTAAATCAACTCATAACAAGAGTGACAAGCTACTGTACTGTAAATAATGTAACATGTAAAATATTAAATATGATTTTATTAGAAAGTGTCTGATGAATATATATAATAAAAAGTCACATATAATGATAATAATGAAAAAAGAATCAAATGAGAACTTTGAATGAATATTTTATAAAAATCAGAACCACAACACAAAAACAGATTTGTTCCTGGTTGTTGATATATATGTCGTTCACACTTGGTACAATGGAATCAAATGAAAAGAATGCAATTAACTCTTAACTATGGGAATCATCTAAAGATTGATAATTTAATAGCTATTATTAATAGTTTTTCATCGTTGAAACTACACATCATTTTGGATTTCAAAAAGGGGTTAGTACAAGTCTAATAATTTTATAGCAACTCACTATCCGACATACTAATTGCCCGATCTTCATGAAGTTGTTTTTCTCATCTGCCAGAAATGGACAGATATAAACATTTTTGGATGATCCCTTATCTAAACAGATCGCTTCGAACATCTTATCGATTTCAAAAGCTAGAGCAGCATATTTTATAAAATATACATATTTTATCATGGAGATTATGAAATACAAACTACATAAATATAAGTATAAATAAAGCATTAGTCCATAAGGGATGTTGAAGGACATTATTCCAAAAAGTTAAATGATGCCGAAACTGTCTCCTGTGTTTGATCTTCTCTAGCCTCGATTTCGAATTCAGTTCCACTGAATGTCAAACATACCCTAGCACCTCTATTGAGTCCCTCTCCGGGAACATCGATCTCAAGTGATCCCAGGAAGGTACAGCTGGGATCAGTGACATACATTGGGTTGCGTTCAGTTGATACGTACACCTTAAATAACATACTAGTTTGATCTGCTTTCAAAACTGTATAACTTTTTTCTGTCTGAGGACAGCCAACTTCCACGGTTTTTCCTATTTCGACATGTTTGCTAAAGAGGTTCCTACACCGTTCTACGCCATCATCACTCTTAAATTTTTTACTTTCATCATGTTTTTTCTTGTCAAAAACTGCGCTTGTGCTAACTCCATACGTATATTTGCAAACCCGGAAATCAATAGTTTCTGGCGCATGTCCGAAAATGACAGCTCCTTTCAAAACCGATAATCCCGCCTCATTTGGAATTACAATCTTTTTACTGGGAAAAGCCTTCTGGATGGCATCACGTAGCATGGGGGACTCGGAAAAGCCCCCTACCATTAAAATAAATCGTGCATCTTTTACACTTTGGTCTTGTGTCAGTTTTTTCATGTGGTGAACTATGTTGTCCGTAGGTTCTTTGTAAAAACCCTTTGCAATATCGGCTTCCATTCTCAACTTGTCACCAACCCATGCTATTTTCCCCTTATATTTCGCTTTATTCTCCAAATCCGATTTGATCTCCTTTCCATTGTTCAGATTTCTGAAGGTTTCGGATAGAGATATTGGTACCTTGAAAGTGATTTTCTCAGTTGATTCCGGTGTGATGGTCCTCTTTTTAATCTCGAAGTCTGCGAATAATTCCAACATATCAAATTTGTGTTCCTTGCTGAAAACCGCAAAAACGTTTTCTCCAACTATGTCAGTCAGCATTTTGCGAAATTCATCGTCCACCTTGGTGCCGCCCCAGTCTCCACCATTCGCTTTATGAATTTCTTTTAAATGTGACCCGCTTTCCACCTCGTGAACTGTGATGTCTATCGTACCACCTAAACAAAATTATCGTCATACATAGTTACTGCTGCATCTGATGTTAATTATGGTGTTAAATTGATTAACAAGTATGACTTAAAATCATGGATTTTGCCGTACGGACTTAGTCGTGCATACAGTAATCTAATACACCGTTGCCCTGAGTAACAGTCCAGCTACACTATTTGGCACTGCAACTTAGTTGCTAAACTAAAAGTATAATTTATTTACAATTTACCTTCCCCTTAACTCGAGCTACGAGTGTCTGTGTATATGCTAGTTTGCCAGTTAGATAACAAATGATTTACAAAGTACAGTGTTTCCTCGCTATTTGGACCAAAACTGACTAACTTAAAATGGTGGTCAGATTAGCGACAAAATATCTTAACTATTATTAGCAATACAAAAGTTATACTTTTACAAACGAGACCAAAAGAAACGGCAGCGATGTCCGACAGTCATTTCAAATTTGATTAAAAGTATATTTCCATAACAGTGGTATCGCAAAAGGCCAAATGATGACTCTAAATGTATTGCCAAACCCGTCTAAGAGTACCCACTGATAATGAATATCATAGTTTTGAGAAGTTTAGAATTTAAATGGTGTTATTTAAGTGAAAATCAACTTTACTAAAAATGATCAGCTGGTACCGAAAAACCACGTACTGGGCTTATACCCTCAGGAACTCAAACGGTCCACCAGCAATGGCAAATGAATATTATAAACATAATACCAAAGTAATAATGCTCAAGACGATCATTTTGCCAATTAGACTGCAACAGTTGAGCTCCAATTTCAAACAGATTTTCTAAAGAGAAAGAGAAGGCCAAATAATAAATCTATACATATAGCCAAAATCCATCAAAGAGTAACCAATGTAAAAGATGGCTATCTCAGCTTTACAATAGCTGAGGGTCTTTACTTATGACATATTTACTAAAACATTGTCAAGAGACTGAATACTAATATCTGTCTAATATGAGACGGACTCCTAAGTGAGCTGAACCTTACGTGAAGTTACACAGCACATGCAATATTTTCCAGATTTCCAAGTGGATAATCTGAAAGGTTTCCTACCACAATTTACAACTACAGTCAAACCCACTTATATTGAACCCTGTAACATTGAAGTCCTGCTTTAATTGTAATGATATTGGTCCCTCGACCAGAATGTTTTGTACCATTATAATCCAGTTAATTTGAAACCCTGTTTATTTGAAAGAAAAATTGCGTTTCCCTTCGATTTTAAAATATCCGGGCTCGACTATACATGTTTTACTTTTTATCTATGGACTAATTGACATGAGCTAAAACACTAGTTCTCCATTATCACTGTATAAAAATGTACATGTAACCAGAATTGGCTACAATTCACATATCAAAACAGTGAAAAAAAATGATACTTCTATAATATATAGAATATAATGTCTATGCAAGTACATTGTACACTTATTTGTTTTATGTTTTTTATAACACACGAACACACACACACACACACACACGCACGCACGCACACACACACACACAGTGATTTTGTCCTCGCCAAATATAAGTAGTAAATATGTAAAAATTAAGATCATTTGTAGTGGTAGGCACAACATGATCCTGGAATGACGTCATAGAAAGGAAATTAAAAAATACAAGCAAAATCCTCATATATATATATATATATATATATATATATATATATATATATATATATATATATATATATCGTTTGTTTAAATAATGTAAATTAATCTGTAAAATTATAACCAATCTAGAAATCGTTTTACATAAAGTCCTTACCTCCTGCATCCAAGACGATGTATTTTGACCCTTTCTTGAAAATACTGTAAGCCTTGGCAGAAGAAGCCATTTTCTCTACAGGAACATGTTTACAAAACAGGGATGCAGCTTCCGGTTCCAAAGATATTTGAAGCTGTTTTTTTTCAATTCCCGCCTGTTATAATGATATACGGTATTATGAAGTTTTGTTTTTGTATACTGCAAATCATTCATATTTTGCAAAGACTTTATTTCCCTTTCATGTATATTTTCGAATACGTAAATTCGCGATTTTATAGCAGCTGTAAAAGACACGAATGTTTGCAGGTTTCAAGTGATAATGCAGAAATCGAAGACAGACAGACAGACACACACACACACACACACACACACACACACACACACACACACACACACACACACACATATATATATATATAAACAGAAGTATATGTAAATAAACAGACGTACGTGAGTAAAACAGAGGTACAAGTATATAAACAGAGGTATAAATGTAAAACAGAGGTACGTGTATATAAAGAGAGGTACATGTATATAAACAGCGGTACAAGTATAAAACAGAGATACGTGTATATAAAACAGAGGTACATGTATATAAACAGCGGTACAAGTATAAAACAGAGATACGTGTATATAAACAGCGGTACAAGTATAAAACAGAGATACGTGTATATAAAACAGAGGTACATGTATATAAACAGCGGTACAAGTATAAACAGAGGTACATGTATATAAAACAGAGGTACGTGTATATAAACAGCGGTACATGTATATAAACAACGGTACAAGTATAAAACTGAGGTACGTGTATATAAAGAGAGGTACATGTATATAAACAGCGGTACAAGTATAAAACAGAGATACGTGTATATAAAACAGAGGTATAAATGTAAAATTGAGGTACGTGTTTATAAAGAGAGGTACATGTATATAAACAGCGGTACAAGTATAAAACAGAGATACGTGTATATAAAACAGAGGTACATGTATATAAACAGCGGTACAAGTATAAAACAGGGGTACGTGTATATAAACAGCGGTACAAGTATAAAACAGAGGTACGTGTATATAAACAGCGGTACAAGTATAAAACAGAGATACGTGTATATAAAGAGAGGTACGTGTATATAAACAGCGGTACAAGTATAAAACAGAAATACGTGTATATAAAACAGAGGTACATGTATATAAAGAGAGGTACATGTATATAAACAGCGGTACAAGTATAAAACAGAGATACGTGTATATAAAACAGAGGTACATGTATATAAAGATAGGTACATGTATATAAACAGCGGTACAAGTATAAAACAGAGATACGTGTATATAAAACAGAGGTGCATGTATGCAAACAGAAGTACATGTGTAAAACAGACGTACGTGTATATAAAGTAAAATTTGAAGAAGTACCAATCGATAATCAAAACTCAAGTCCATTATAACACGACGAATTAGATGTGTAAATGGTCTCAACATTAAGAACAATTGCGAATTCCATACGGGATAAGACTAGGTGTCCGGAAGGAGTCAGCGTCTTCTGCTGGTCATAAAGGATTGTGTGAAATTGACTGTCCTTTCCAATCGACAGGAGTAAATCTAGATAAGAAGCAGATGTGTTGCTCTCTGTCGTCTCACTGATCTCAAGCTCAACAGGATACATCTGGCCAAGACAATTCTGAAATTCTGAATTATTTATGGACAGAACATCGTCGATATACCTGTAAGTAAAACTGAACCGAGATGCTAACTGTTTGTTTCCTAGATCAGAGACTGTATAAATTCCGCTTCACATGAATACAAAAAGATGTCAGTCAAGAGAGGTGCACAATGGGTACCCATTGGAATGCCGACAATCTGCTGGAAAAGTTTTCCCGCACAATCCACGAATATGTTGTCTACTAGACACTGTTTGTGTAAAAAAGAAGTACGTGTATGTGAAGTAAAATTGAAGAAGTACCAATCGATAATCAAAACTCAAGTCCATTATAACACGAGGAATAGATGTGTGCATGGTCTCAACATGAAGAACAATTGTGAATCCCAAATGGTATAAGACCAGGTGTCCGGAAGGAGTCAGCGTCCTCTGCTGGCATGCTACACCCGTCGTAAACGTTCCATGGAAACCTTTCTAGTCAACTTCGGTGGGGTCAAGTTCGGTAAGTAAAGTTGAACCGAGATGCTAACTGTTTGTTTCTTTTGGAGAGCAGAGACAGTATAAATTCCGCTTCATATGAATACAAAATGATGTCAGCCAAGAGAGGTGCATAATTGGTACCCATTGGAATGCCGACAATCTGCTGGAAAAACTTTTCCCGCAAAAACCACGAAGATGTTGTCTACTAGAAATCCCAGCATCTTGATAATATCGTCTTCAGTGTATTTGTTATTGGAATCAGAGTTTTTCTTCAGACAGAGGTTCATGTGTATAAACAGACGTACGTGTATATAAAACAGAGGAGCATGTATATAAATAGAGGTACATGCATATAAGATCATGTTTTTATGCTTACAATGATATCAATTCTTTACATTTTTCTGAGAAACACTTTGGTAGAAACACAGTAGTGAATGGACACATATGTTGAAACAAATTTTAGCTAATAATACAACTCATGAACAAAGTCATTTGATTATGAACACGAAAGATATGAATTTAAGTGACTGCTTTTTGGAATATTAAATAATGTATATTTACCTTCTCGGCGGCTTCTCTCATGAATTGTTTGGCTTGATCTGTCCAGATAGCGGGTACTGTGAGTACAAACAAAATGTCGTCTTCCTTTATGTCGGTGTGTTGTTCATTACACTTTTTTAGGAGGTGATCTTTCAGATATCTGATTGCTGCTGAAAATACCTCCAATGCATCCATGGTCATTCCATTGTCGGCTTCTAGAGTGAAGTTTCGTTTTAATCCCTAGAATATATTTGAAAATATGGAAATTTGAAAATTACGGATGCACATGACAAATATCTTTAAAGAAATAATAATAATAATAATAATAATAATAATAATAATAATAATAACTGCAAATCCAATGAAACTAGTTTCAGACCATTTTAACAGTCAGAAACCAAAACAAGTTTTAAAAATAGATTTGCCCATAGCTACTTTCAGTATATTTCTAAAGCGCATTTCACCTGGTTTATAAGGTATTCACATGTTTACATAGCTACTTTCAGTTTATTTCTACAGCACATTGCATCTGGTTTATACGGGCATTAAAATGTTTACATGGCTATTTTCAGTTTATTTCTACAGTATATTACACCTGGTTTATAAGGTATTAACGACATGTTTATACTGCTACTTTCAGTTTATTTCTAGCACATTACTACTGGGTTAAAGGGTATTCACGTGTTTACATTGCTACTTTCAGTTTATTTCTACAGCGCATTACAACTGGTTTATAATGTAATCACATTTTTACATAGGTGCTTTCAGTTTCTTTCTTCAGCATATTACACCTGGTTTATAATCGATTTCACGACATATCTACAGCTAATTACACCTCGTTTGTACAGTTTATAGCTACTGCTCATTACACCTCGTTTGTACAGTTTATATCTACAGCACATTACACCTCGTTTGTACAGTTTATATCTACAGCACATTACACATCGTTTGTACAGTTTATATCTACAGCACATTACACCTCGTTTGTATAGTTTATATCTACAACACATTACACATCGTTTGTACAGTTTATATCTACAGCACATTACACATCGTTTGTATAGTTTATATCTACAACACATTACACATCGTTTGTACAGTTTATATCTACAGCACATTACACATCGTTTGTACAGTTTTATATCTACAGCACATTACACATCGTTTGTACAGTTTATATCTACACACACATTACACCTCGTTTGTATAGTTTATATCTACAACACATTGCACCTCGTTTGTACAGTTTATATCTACGGCACATAACGACTCATTTGTACAGTTTATATCTACAGCACATTACGACTCGTTTGTACAGATTAGATCTACAGCATATTACGCATCGTTTGTACAGTTTAGATCTACAGCTCATTACGCCTAGTTTGAACAGTATATATCTACAGCACATTACACCTCATTTGTACAGTTTAGATCTACAGCACATTACGCCTCGTTTGTACAGTTTATATCTACAGCACATTACGCCTCGTTTGTACAGTTTATATCTACAGCACATTACGCCTCGTATGTACAGTTTATAGCTACATCTTATTACACCTGGTTTGTACAGTTTATATCTACAGCACATTACACCTCGTTTGTACAGTTTATATCTACAGCTAATTACACCTGGTTTGTACAGTTTATATCTAAAGCTCATTTCACCTCGTTTGTACAGTTTATATCTACAGCTCATTTCACCTCGTTTGTACAGTTTATATATACAGCACATTACACCTCGTTTGTACAGTTTATATCTACAGCACATTACACATCGTTTGTACAGTTTATATCTACAGCACATTACACCTCGTTTGTATAGTTTATATCTACAACACATTACACATCGTTTGTACAGTTTATATCTACAGCACATTACACCTCGTTTGTATAGTTTATATCTACAACACATTACACATCGTTTGTACAGTTTATATCTACAGCACATTACACATCGTTTGTATAGTTTATATCTACAACACATTACACATCGTTTGTACAGTTTATATCTACAGCACATTACACATCGTTTGTACAGTTTATATCTACAGCACATTACACATCGTTTGTACAGTTTATATCTACAGCACATTACACCTCGTTTGTATAGTTTATATCTACAACACATTGCACCTCGTTTGTACAGTTTATATCTACGGCACATAACGACTCATTTGTACAGTTTATATCTACAGCACATTACGACTCGTTTGTACAGATTAGATCTACAGCATATTACGCATCGTTTGTACAGTTTAGATCTACAGCTCATTACGCCTAGTTTGAACAGTATATATCTACAGCACATTACACCTCATTTATACAGTTTAGATCTAC
This sequence comes from Atrina japonica, assembly GCA_030159075.1. NCBI lineage: Eukaryota > Metazoa > Mollusca > Bivalvia > Pterioida > Pinnidae > Atrina > Atrina japonica. Next base: position 127,012 of record BROG01000236.1, on the reverse strand, counting down.
AGCTCATTACGCCTAGTTTGTACAGTTTAGATCTACAGCACATTACGCCTCGTTTGTACAGTTTATATCTACAGCACATTACGCCTCGTTTGTACAGTTTATATCTACAGCACATTACGCCTCGTATGTACAGTTTATAGCTACATCTTATTACACACTGGTTTGTACAGTTTATATCTACAGCACATTACACCTCGTTTGTACAGTTTATATCTACAGCTAATTACACCTGGTTTGTACAGTTTATATCTAAAGCTCATTTCACCTCGTTTGTACAGTTTATATCTACAGCTCATTTCACCTCGTTTGTACAGTTTATATATACAGCACATTACACCTCGTTTGTACAGTTTATATCTACAGCACATTACACCTGGTTTGTACAGTTTATATCTACAGCTAATTACACCTCGTTCGTACAGTTTATAGCTACTGCTCATTACACCTCGTTTGTACAGTTTATATCTACTACACATTACACATCGTTTGTACAGTTTATATGTACAACACATTACACATCGTTTGTACAGTTTATATCTACAGCACATTACACCTCGTTTGTACAGTTTATATCTACACCACATTACACCTCGTTTGTATAGTTTATATCTACAACACATTACACCTCGTTTGTACAGTTTATATCTACAGCACATTACACCTCGGTTGTACAGTTTATATCTACAGCTCATTACGACTCGGTTGTACAGTTTATATCTACAGCACATTACACCTCGTTTGTACAGTTTATATCTACACCACATTACACCTTGTTTGTACAGTTTATATCTACAGCACATTACGACTCGTTTGTGCAGTTTATATCTACAGCACATTACACCTCGTTTGTACAGTTTATATCTACAGCTCATTACGCCTCGTTTGTACAGTTTATATCTACAGCACATTACGACTCGTTTGTACAGTTTATATCTACAACACATTACACCTCGTTTGTACAGTTTAGATCTACAGCACATTAAGACTCGTTTGTACAGTTTATATCTACAGCACATTACGCCTCGTTTGTACAGTTTATATCTACAGCACATTACACATCGTTTGTACAGTTTATATCTACAGCACATTACGACTCGTTTGTACAGTTTAGATCTACAGCACATTACGACTCGTTTGTACAGTTTATATCTACAGCTAATTACACCACGTTCGTACAGTTTATAGCTACTGCTCATTACACCTCGTTTGTACAGTTTATATCTACTACACATTACACCTCGTTTGTACAGTTTATATCTACAACACAGTACACCTCGTTTGTACAGTTGATATCTACAGCACATAACACCTCGTTTGTACAGTTTATATCTACAGCACATTACGACTCGTTTGTACAGTTTATATCTACAGCACATTACACCTCGTTTGTACAGTTTATATCTACACCACATTACACCTTGTTTGTACAGTTTATATCTACAGCACATTACACCTTGTTTGTACAATTTATATCTACAGCACATTACACCTCGTTTGTACAGTTTATATCTACAGCTAATTACGCCTCGTTTGTACAGTTTATATCTACAGCTCATTACGCCACGTTTGTACAGTTTATAGCTACTGCTCATTACACCTCGTTTGTACAGTTTATATCTACTACACATTACACCTCGTTTGTACAGTTGATATCTACAAAACAGTACACCTCGTTTGTACAGTTGATATCTACAGCACATAACACCTCGTTTGTACAGTTTATATCTACAGCACATTACGACTCGTTTGTACAGTTTATATCTACAGCACATTACACCTCGTTTGTACAGTTTAGATCTACAGCACATTACACCTCGTTTGTACAGTTTATATCTACAGCACATTACGACTCGTTTGTACAATTTATATCTATAGCACATTACGACTCGTTTGTACAGTTTATATCTACAACTCATTACGCCTCGTTTGTACAGTTTTTTTTTATTTACAGCACATTACGCCTCGTTTGTACAGTTTATATCTACATCACATTACGACTCGTTTGTACAGTTTATATCTACAGCTCATTACGCCTCGTTTGTACAGGTATGCACAGACTTACATAGTTACCTTATGTTTGCTTTTGCATATTACATTTTTTCAGGTATTTACAACATATTTACACAGCTAATTTCAGTTTGTTTATACAAGACATGTAGGCATTCATATCTTTACATAGCTACTTTCATTTTTATTATCTAACAAATTACAGTTGATCTATACAAGTACTGAAAACCTGTTTGCATAGCTACTTTCAGTTTATTCATACAGGACATACAGGTATTCACGTGTTTATATAGTTACTTTCAGTGTATTTATACAGGTACTCATATGTTTACATAGCTACACAGTTTATTTATACAGCACATGCAGGTATCCACATGTTTATATAGATATTTTTAAGGTATTCACATATTTAGATAGCTTCTCTAAGTTTATCTAATTAGTACATACTGGTATTCACACATTCACATAGCTACTTTAAGTTTATTTATAAATCACATGGACGTATTCACATGAAATATATCTGATATACAGTTACTTACTGCCTGTTTATATAGTTGCATCTTGAACCGTCGGAAAAACAACCACTTGTGGTGATTGTTATCAAGAGCCAAATTGGAATACTTTTCCTCTGCTTCAAATCCAAAAGAATGGAATTTTCTTTTGTCATCAAATAAAACACAAGTTGATGTTTTCAGAGACTGCAATCCACCAATAGCAGCGCTCCATGTCATTGTTGAGCATTTCGTTGGGTCGTTTTGGAATTCATGCAGCAAAGAAAATGCGTACCCAGAAAATGTTGTACCAAAATCAATAGCTGCCACAATTAAGTGGTCCCCACAAGACATGTTCCTGTCTGTTTTCTTCCGCCTATATTAAAAGATTTGTTGTTAAATAAATGTTAACACTTTGAATGTCAAATATATTTAATTAGTGTTTATTTCAATGAAATTAAGAAACTTGAAAAAATATTTATCAAGTAATTATAGTATTGACATGTATTCTTAATGAAAAGTATACTTAAATTATGTTTATCAATCAATCAGTCAATGAATCAATCAATCAAACAGCCTATCTGTTTTTTATTGTCTGTCTGTATATATATATATATATATATATATATATATATATATATATATATATATATATCATATTTAACTTGTACACGTTTATCGATTCTTTGTATATCAGTATTATACTATATACAATTAACCGTAATATGAAATATATAACATCTGCATATGTAAATATAAATGTGAATAGTTGCAGGTTTCTTGTCGTCGTATAAGAACCCGGGTGTGAATCCTAGTTAAGTTGTGATGACCAAGCAATTGTATGTTGTATTGTTAAACAATCCCCATTGCACAGGTATTAGTCCATAGCACAGGTAAATAAAAATAAAGTGGATTTTCATCATGAACATTTACTTGAAAGCATTGAATACAGAAAGAAGAAAAAGGATTAGTATGATATATTGGCAAATTTGAAGTATGGCTGTACTGGCTGATCATCTGTCGTTATGGAAACGTTTATCAACTACTGCAAACTATAACTAAAAAGGGATGCAATGTTTGGTTATACAGTAAAACATTGTCATTAAAGGCGTATACGCAGTGTCTTAAAAAATGTACAATAATTAATTAATATGCAAAATAAATAATGTGTAATAAAAATGATTAACGCAAACCAAATCTACTTTCGGTTTCAAATTTACTTTGTGCGTTTATCGCATTAAAGGTATAATCGAGTATCTCTGCTTCAAATGTCAAATATCAAACGTAGCACCTAAAATATAACTATAAACAAGTCTAATTAGTTTGAAAAATGAAATGAGAAACCAAAAATGGAGATCAACAATACCTGTGGTGACAAACACGGTCCCGGTAGTTTGTAATTTTACAAGAAATCAAATTCTCAGAATGTCATTGTATCTGAAAGAGGCCAACAAGGTGAATGACATACACGTTTATTTGTATACAATACGAATCAAACTGTTTTAGCTAGTTTAAGTTCAAAGTAAACACATCCGAAGATACAAACAAATAAATATTTTAAGCTAAAGATTCTCAACACGAGGGTCCTTGGTTTAATCCTGATTGAGCCAGATTGCGAAAGGTAATTTTAATTTCCTGTCCGCACTGGCCCTTTCCCACCCTCACCTTAATTCTTACAACTCAAGAATGAGAGATATACACACACTTGACAACCATCCCTGCCTCATAGCAACGAATGCTTAAAGAAATCACACTAATCGTTACATTAAAGCCAATCACCACCAGCATATCGATAGCAATAAAAACATCTTATGTTCAATGCATTCTCGCCAATTCAGTAACTTTTAAGTTTGAAAATTCTGAAAAAATTATCTTCAGAGGAGGAATTCGTGTAAGAATGATTGTATGGAATACTTTAGATATACACTAAAATATGATTATTTATTGAATCTGTTGACTCCGGCCTTGTGTATATAAGAATTTTACACAGCGTACATGCGACCCAGTTTCACAACAATGCATTTCTGTCATAGCGTACAAGCGAATCAGTTTCACAACTATGGATTTCTGTGCACTTTTACTATGTATAAAAACTCGAAATAGACGAAATTAAACATTTTTAATAACTTAAAATATTGTAAAGATTGTAAATTTCACGCTAATTGAATGTGTGTATCATTTGCGTTTGCTTAGTTCTGTAACGATTTATACGATTGTAGGATTTTATTTTAAAAATGAAATTTTTCATAGCCCTTATTATGCACCCTATAAATTGGGGTACGCAAAAAAGGATTTTAAATAGCACTAAAGATACAAAATGACGTCTGACGGATTTAATATTTTGACATTGTATTCAATTTAACCTTACGGAATGTCAATTGGAGGGTATCGCTATTACGATCTATAAAGTATATATATCTCGGGCGATTTTGCGGAATTTTACCTGAGATAATGTACTTGCTTTTAGATACGTTTGGAACTCCGTGTTTTTCTGGTAGTAACGAAAGAATGCAATACAAGTTTTAAAATATAACTTATAAGTATGTTGTCATTTTATGTGTTAATCAATGAAACGATTAAAACCACACACATACACACACACACACACACACACACACACACACACACACACTTTTATTTTCATGTATATCTAGTTTATGTTTAAAGTGAAAATGGCTGAACTTTAAAACATTTAAGAATTCATGAACAAGCTGAATTGATGTGCTTATTGTTTATTTCTGTTCAGTGTTGTAACCATGTGCACAACTGTATGTTGTCAGACCCCCATATTATGCACCTATGATTTGGTTTTGATTTGATTTGATTTTTTGTTTTACGCCATACTCAACAATTTTTCAGTCATATGATGGCGTCCAGTTTTTATTGGTGGAGGAGAAACCCCGGTTACCCTGGTAAAGACCGCCGACCTTCCGCAAGAAAACTGGCAAACTTTTCCCACTTAATTCGAAATGACCCTAGCAGAATTCGAACCAGAGGTGAGAGGCCGTGTGATTTAAAGCGCAATGCTCTAACCACTCGGCCACGGAGGCCCCCCCCTATGATTTGGAGCACTCACGAATGTTTCATTAACATTAATGATGTAAAACGAGTGAAGTGAAATAGATTTGATAGTTTGCCATTGTATTGAATTAAAAAAACTTCTAAACGCATACAATAACATATTAGTATTAAGACATACAAAGTATATTTATCTCGGACGATTTCGCGGAATTTTACCTGAGATAAAACTATTGTATGTTTACTTGGAACTGTACATTGTACATGTAATGTAAGAAAATAAAATATATTTAGGTTTAAGCTCGGGTATTTTGTATTCAGTGTATATGTTTACTGGTCAATCAAACGTATTGATGAGTAAATCACACACACACATACACACACACACACACACACACACACGACTCAACAGAAGAAAAGGTTTGTTAGATCAACATTATTTAAAACAGTATAGAATTGATAAAATATTATCATCATCATCATCATCATTGTCGTCGTCAAGCAAATGATATAATCATGATGAAAATGGCATCATCATCATAATCATCATCATCATCATGAAAACAACAGCTTGTAGCTACTGTTTTAATTGTATGACAGCATTTTTACATTGGGCATTCTATACAGAAAATCCAATCACTCACGAGTTTTGCAACCTTTCTGTCCTTTACTAAATTAATTGCATTCGTTTTCTAATACGAGGGATGTAAATATTCTCACTTGCATTGCTTCTCCTATACGACACATGTTTTGATAATTTTACGTTGCTCTTCAAAATACTCTCTGTTTTCCTGAATACACCTTTCAGCCGGACAATCCACTTTTGGAAACCCAGAAATTTCAAATTAAATCAATTAAAATGGGAGCCAGGAAATATCTTTCAAGCATGATAAAAGAATCGAATCCATTAGTTCTGGAAAACACGATTATCTAAAAAAGATAACAACAGGAACAATAATGACGCAGAATGATCTGATAAGCAAGGTAGGACTCGTAATTGAGAGACTATTTCAACATCAAGTAATTTCCAACAGGCCGGGTATTTAGTATATTAATACATCGACAACAAAGATAAGACATATTTCTCGTACGTTGTTTTAAATGTATTTGTATGTAACATTAACTTTTACTGGAAAAATTATCATTATTAATGTGCCGGAAGTTGCGACTGTGGTTTTTATTGTTATTTTTCAATATGCTTGGTTTGAATGCCCTATAATAGTCGTTCACATCCAACGAAATCTGATACGTTAATAAGAGCAAAAAGAGAAAACGAAAACGTTTTGTATAATAGTTGCTGTAAAATGGATGACTATGACGTAACACTAGATATTTTAATCCAATAACTCAAATGACGCTGATGTTCCTTCTCCGGTTTTATAGTCAACAGTTGCCTCCACTTGATGGCATATTTTAACATGGGTGACTCAGAACCCCCCCCCCCCCCGACCATTAAAATGAAATTTGCATCGTGTACTTTTTCATTCTTGGTCATGTCTCGGAAGTTTTCCACTATCCGATCTGTTGTTTCCTTAAAGAGATCTTTAATCACACCAGCATCTATTCTTAGCTTATCCTCACACCATGTTACCTTGTCCACACACTTCTGGTTACTTTTTAAAGCTGTTGTTATTGTTGTCCTATCATTATTACTTTTCTCAATCGTTTCGGATAATGATACCGGTACTGTGAATGTCATTATGCGGCGTGATTGATTTCTTTTTCACCTCAAAGGCCGCGAAATGTCATCATGTCGTATTTGTTTTTACTACTGAACGTTTCCATCACTTTGGTTCCGCCCCAGTCACCACCATTAGCCTGATTGATCTCTTTCAAAGCACATCCTTTTTCCACTTTGTGGGCATTGATATCAATGGTACCACCTAAAGAAAGAGATCATTTCTGTATTTTTATTGAATACAAGTAGGTGTTTTTAAAATGTAGTTAAAGATAAAAAAAATCTGCGATTCGTTAAGCATTGTATATAGATGATGGTTATAGAATGATGGGCATGTAAGATGATCTCATTTTAATTCTATTCATAATATGAAAACAACAAAAATATTGACTTCCAGAAGTCGAATATTACTGACCTCCAGCATCAAGAGTGATATAGTTTGATCCTGGTTTGAAAACATCTTCATATTTGGCATTGCGTCCTTGCTTCCGTTCGATAGGAACGTATTTGCAAAACAAGAATGCCGCCTCTGATTCCAAAGCAACAAGAAGGCGTCGTCTGTAAAAGTTCATAACAGAATACTTCACTCATGTTTTAAGATTCCACATCAGTAAAAAGTCTGAGTGATTCATGACATTTTGCACATCGGAAAAAAAGCCGTACACAGTTTAAAGGTACCGATTCTGATTACAATGCTTATGTGTAACCTTTTTTATAATTGTGGTAAAGGAGGATTGATAAAGAGAAGAAGAGGATAAAAAGTGCAAAAATAATTCGTTTGTATGAAAAACACGGATAAAAAGTTCCAGTTATCGTAATGATTTTGACCTTCTTGAAACACTAAGTGACGCCAACAAAAAGAAGTGAAATAAGACGGTATGTAGTTCCATGAAATCTTTAATGGGACATTACCTGTGGTGTTAATGTGTTTTCAATACTTAAATCGATATACAGTAACAATGAAGAGATATACACGTCAAAACGAAAACATATCCATATATGTTTAGTGAAAATTGCTTGAGAAACCCAGTTTTGGTACTTTTCCAGTCGCAATTGATTAAGTCCAAATTACTTATCTGTATATGAATACCACACTGGACCAGACCTTATTTTCACAAAGTATATAGGAATATAAGAATTCGTATGCCTGTGTATAGCTCTTGTTTGATATTGTACATCAAGTACAAGTAGTAAAAGTAGAAAAAATTGAAATATTTTTTTTCGGTTAACACAGCTAATGCCCCTTTGATAGAATCTTTCTTTTCTTTCTTGTGCGATAAGACAGCAAAATGTAGAATCAAAGGACATTGGAACATCTTGCTCGAGAGTTTAGATTTCCTCCCACCTGCTTGTGATAAATCTCTATATCATACGTCCGTACTAAATATGACTGCATTTGTATATGTGATATGGTCACGCCCCAGTGCATTAATTATTCTCGTAATACACCACCATGCTTTAATTATTCTCGTATTACACCTCCTCATATGAACTATTTTATATATATTGCGATCAATGAAAAGAAAAAATATTCCGGGAATCATCCATTTCCGGTACATTTTATCGTCTGCTCGTTCGGTGTCATCCAAAATCATGAAACTGAACGCTTTTTAATTCTTTGTCGACAAGAGTATTGGGATAAGAAAGCATTTGGTTATTGTTGCATCTTGTTATTGTGCTCTAATTTGCAATTTAGACAAATGATAAAAAGTTTGATATCATACTCCTTCTCAACCCTCGAGAGCCGGTCTGGCTCAGTCGGTAGCGCGCTCGACTCTTGGTCGTGAGCTCGTGAGTTCGAGTCCAGCCGGCGGCAGGTTGGTTTCCTGCCTGTCGGATGAGACAGTAAAAATCGTGGTCCCGTGTCACAGTAGGTGTTGACATGTTAAAGAACCCTCACTGCTCAATGGCCGTAAATGCCGAGCATAGGCCATAATTTGAAGCCCTTCACCGGCATTTGCTGACGTCTCCATATGAGTGAAATATTCTTGAGTGGGACGTTAAACAAAAATAAAACAAACAAACAAACTCAACCCTCGATATATATTTCAGCCGTCAGGTCTTAGGCCCTCTGGCTGATATCAAGAATCTCGGGTCGAGAATGACTATAATATCAAAAGAACTATAATATCGAAATGGTCATATAATCATCTTTATGTAATTGTCTATATCAATTTAGACGAGTGTACATTCCTCATTTATTTCATTTGACCTGTCCACAGGGGGAAGTTAATTCTATGACACAATGACAAATGATCTCTAGATCTGTCGTATGTCCATGTTTGTCCAATGTCCACCAAATATTTATACTGTCTCTTGGACCAATTGACGGTTAATATTTAAATCAATATAAGCTGTCACAATGACTATTTTTGTCCCCTGACATATAGTGGAGAATATGATAAAATGTGTGTTCAAATACATTATCAAACATGTAAAACGTTGTAAAAGATCGTCCTTTTGATGTTATTTGTTTTCCCGTACCTTAAAAAATCCAGCTGTATTTCCGTATTCAGTGACCTTTCAGATAAACTCTTTCGCCATATCAAATGTACTTCGTAATTCGGTCAGGGGATCTCTGTCCTTTACGCGCTCGGACTATGTTAAAGTTGATCGATTTTTTGTGCTTTATAATTATTTTTGAAATACAGGACATGATTTTTATTAGAAAGTGCATGTATTATGTAAAACATTTGCTTTTCAACGCTAAATGTTAAATACCTGAAGAAAAACGGATAAATATATGAACAAATATATCAGGACACTAAAAGAAATATTTCCGATCTTTAATGCTACCCTGAATGCTGATATTGACAAAATTAAAACTATATAACTGTGAAAAGTATCCGTACCTCATGTTTTACAATCGTGCCGCAATGTCCGGTGGAGTTGGGCAGTTCATAATCATATGTGTCAAGAATAATAAAGCCGAGAAGGGAAGGGACGAAGCAAAATTGGGTCGAGATCACCCGATATATCCGGCACGTGGACAAGTTCAGAAACGAATGTTTTGAAACGATGGAAAAGAGAAACCTAGCCTGATTTAGGTATGGAATGATGATGTATGAAAATAGACGCAAAGGGTAATAAGAATAGACTGTACATTAACTGCAAATAGCACGTGTTTATTGGACACTCGGTAATCTTCGTAAAAATTGACTGATAGTTAATTTGCAATGCTCAAAGTATGGCGGACAAAAATAACTGATATTATGAGTTACATTTGACAAGATTGTTGCAATTTTACACATGCATTTGTTTTTCTAACCACCAGATGGTCGCTTTCGAATATATATGACATAGAATATCACTCTCGTAGTAAGGATCTGAAAATTAAATTCAAGATAAATCCTCGAACTGGACCACCTGATTCTCACCACTCCGGAGGATTTCCATATATACTCAACACATCCATTTAATCTCTCTCTCTCTCTCTCTCTCTCTCTCTCTCTCTCTCTCTCTCTCTCTCTCTCTCTCTCTCTCTCGTAATACTTGCTTTAGCGACCAACTGTGTATAAAAACCATCAGTTTTTTGCTGTCTCCAATAGTACCATTTGTGTACAAATCAACCTCTATATAAAGACCATGTTTTACCTTGGTCTGAAATGTCGTCATTTCATTGGATAAAAGCCACGTGACTGCCCTCCATGGTTCTATGGACGGTTAGTAGCAAACAATAGACGGTAATGGCGGATGAAAAGATTCACAATTCGGTGAAAAGTGCCAAATTATGATATCTATTAAATGGGAATATGACCCTCAACAAAATAAAAAATTATTAGGTTTGCTACTGACTGTACACGATATTATGTCGTGTTGGTCAAGTTCATTGAAGGCTCGGCTTCAACTCGCCTTCCATTAACGCGATCATCCCGACATATCACCGTGGACGGTCAGTAACAAACCTAATAATAAATATATTCTAATATAAAACATAAATTCTATAGATTTTACCCATGTTGTAGAATCTCTCAGCGATACCTGCCATACATAAGTGTACAAAAGCAAATAGTATTCATAGTTTTTACAAAGACAGTTTGTATTTATTTCGCACATTGCTAATGTAAAACTGGTTATTTAAACTGCATAAGCTACGGATATTAAGCAATTAAATTTTATATACGAATGTACATAATAAAATGCTGACACCGTGCCAACTACTAACAGGGTATCAAGGAGAATTTACATGGAAATTCCTACTTTCGTTGAAAACCTTACACAATTATTATTTGTCATTTTATCTTTTGACAAGATTGCGATAGCTACCCCGGAAGATTTTAAAAAGATGGCAGGGTAGGTTAATTGTAAACCAAATGATAAGACTTCAATGTCATTCATTTGCTGTCCTCCGATTCTTTGATATTAATTTTGGTGGAGCAGCACACACACACACACACACACACACACACACACACACACACACACACACTAAAACACACTTTTTCATCTCTGATACAGGTGCCCTTTATCATCTGTATCAGCCCTCCCTTTATCATACCATTCAACCCTTTATCGCGCCCTCATTTGAATATCTCAATTTTTTTCCGCTTCAGGTAAAAACTAATATCTTGCATAAATGCCAGGCTAAGCACATTCTATGAAATATTATACTAGGTGTAATTGTGAACATTTTCACAGTGTTAAGTGAAAATGTGAATGAATCGTTTGATTTACTAAACATTCATTTTAAGTGTGATGGTATTCCGTAGATATGTTCATCACACCGTGAACTCAAGATGATTAAAACTGCATTGAAAACTGCAATGAGAAAATTATGTCAAAAGGAATTTCTCATTCCAAAAATTAGAAAAAATACGTTTTCATTTTATATTGGAATTCATAATATTTTACGGAAAAAATCTCCATTACACTAATCCTCACTAACTCGTGAATTCAATATAGATTAATCTCAGTGGTCTAATATATACATGTAAAAATGCCTCATTACAAGACAAACAAGATATGTTTGTGAAACACAAATGCCCCCGGTCGTACCAAATTCTATGATGACCCCCCAAAATGACCCCACACCCACCCCGGGGTATGTGATGTCAGCGAAGTGCACCTCAAGGGGCATGTGATGCCAGTGAAGTGTAGATTAACTAACAGTCCATGTTTGGTTACTGTGTCACAATCCGAACTTTAATATTGTAATGTTCTACATTTTAAGATCCGGCCTGGCTCAGTCGGTCGCGCGCTCGACTCTGGATCGTGAGGTAGTGAGTTCGAGTCCCACCGGCGGCAGGTTGTTTTACTGTCTTTCGGATGAGACAGTAAAAATTGTAGGTCCCGTGTCACAGTAGGTGTCGGCACGTTGAAGAACCCTCACTGCTCAATGGCCGTAAGTGCCGAGCATAGGCCAAGATTTGAAGCCCTTCACCGGCATTTGGTGACGTCTTCATATGAGTGAAATATTCTTGAGTGGGACGTTAAACAACAATAAACAAACAAACAATCTACATCCCAGGGGCATGTGATGCCAGTGAAGTGTGAGAAACAGTTAGATGAACTTACAGTACATTTTTGGTAAATGTATCACAAACCAAACTTGAAATATTGCACTTTATATGCACGCGGGACGAAATTACAGACAGACAAACAGACGGACAGATGGACGGACGATCAAAACACTAGATGACCCCGGTGGATCTTTTAGACAGGGAGCATAAAATATCTGAATTCAACTATAAATTATTGCACAGTAATAATTCTTTTCTGATGAAAATTAAAGTCAAAGAGAATGAAATGTGTGTTAACTGTACTTAATGTGTTTGAAACTCAAAACTTTAATTTACGATTGTAAAATTGGCAAAAATATCTGGAATATATGGGGTATTATTTTCTTTATTTTTTTTAAAATAAATTTTATTATGGTATATGGCCAGGGTTTTGACATCAAGCCCTATAACTCCACCTGGCTAGGGATTACGAAGATTTCATATGTCTGAGTGACCAAATGAGAGAGAGAGAGAGAGAGAGAGAGACCCAAAAATAAATAACATCAAACACACATTATAGAGCTATACAATTGCACAAGGAATAAATCCAAAACAACCACCAATCATGTCACTGGTAAAGAACAATATTTAAATGTATTGAAAATATTACATTGTCCCCAGCCAACAAAATGGGAAGCAGAGTTGAGGGGCTCACACAGATGAATATACACAGATGCCTACATACATAATAATTATAAATAATATACTAGTTTTCCTGTATTAATTTCTCAAAAAGTTCTATATTCATGAGAGATCTATTTTGAATTATTCCTAATTTTATCAAAATTTTAATTGAATTACTGATAGTGTTTTCTTTTTGTATTTTGTGTTATATATTTATTGTTAAAATTATACGATTTTTTATCTCAGAGTATAGTGTTTTATCTGTAATTCCAAATATTATATTTAATTCTGTGAACATAATGTTACAATTTAAGGATGCATTGAGCCAATGTTCAATTTCTGATATTAAAATTTTAGTTTTTGGATAGTTCCAGAATAAGTGTTTCAATGTCTCTGGTGATGTTTGGCATAGATCACACAAATCGTTGTTTATTATGTTACTTTTTGAGATATTGATTTGTTGCTAGTATGGGGTGAATAATTCTGTATTGTAACCATTTTATGTTTAAATTTATTGATAGTCGAAAAGGCAGATCATATTCTTTTCCATTCTCTATCATTTCTGTTTAATTGTTCCTCCCATTTTGACTGACTATTTGATATATTTATTTTATTTTTTATAAGTGCATTATATATGTATATATGTATTCATACGAGAATAGTGCACATCAATATTACATACAAATTTATTGTGTTTTCGAGTGGACCCTTTTAATATTAGTTCGGATTGGAATTTATTGTGTTTTCGTGTGGATTTCTGAACTGGAACTGAACTGTCAGTTGTGATTTGAATTACTGTAAACTGTCATTTAGATTAAATTTTATTTTGTTATTGTAAATAAAATTTATAAATTTAGTTTACTGTGTTCTTGGTTTTTTGCTGGCATATTTTAGGGTAATTCTGAACTCATGACAGAATTTGGGGCTCGTCCGGGATCGATCATTTAAGATTGTACAATTGTTTGACTGAAAGTATTCAGCAAATTTGCTTTCTGTTTGAAAATTAAAGTCAGCAGAAATCAACATGGTATTTAAGGTAGAAGATATTTAGCAAACACCCGACCGGGAACTTTTTTAATTTTTGAAGAAGGATGAGTTAATCGCATTAGGTTTACATTTTGAGCTTCAAGTTAAGTCATGTATGAAAAAGAGTGAAATTAAAATTTTAGTAGCTATGAAGTTAGTACAAGAAGAAATTTGTTAATTTTTTTTTTATTTTCCGAATTTAAAGTTGAAGGAGGTTATGATTTAGACGCCAAAAGATTAGAATTTGAAATGAGAAAGTTAGAATTAGAACAGAGAGAGAGAGAGAGAGAGAGAGAGAGAGAGAGAGAGAGAGAGAGAGAGAGAGAGAGAGAGAGAGAGAGAGAGAGAGAGAGAGAGAGAGAGAGAGGAGCGTGCTAGAGAACTTGAATTTAAAAAGTTAGAAGAGACAATTTGAGCTAGTGAAATTCAGATTACAATATGACTCTCAGGTTAAATCACAGCCATTGCCTGTCAGTTCTTAATTTGACGCTGCGAAAAATTTACGATTAGTGCCGAAATTTCTGGAAAAATCTGTTGATAAGTACTTCCCGCAATCGCGGAAATTCTAAAGTGGCCGCGAACTGTTTGGTCTACTATTTTACAATGTTTGGTCTACTATTTTACAAAGTGTGTTAATTGGTAAAGCGGCAGAAGTTTATTCGGCATTGGTTCTGGGTGATAGTTCAGACTATGACAAGATGAAGACTGCGATTTTAAAAGTTTAAGAACTGGTACCAAAAGCTTACAGACAGAAGTTTAGAAGTTATAAGAAATTTGAAAATCAAACTTATGTTGAATTTGCTAGAGAAAAGAAAGATTTTGTTGAGTTGCCTTTTCGTTGCCGGTTGTTGAGACGTCTGTACCTATTGTGACGAGGATTCACTCCTCACGTATTTCATTGGACTTGACTGTGGACTCACGGCGGGTGTGACCGGTCAACAGGGAATGCTTACTCCTCCATAGCACCTGATCCCACCTCTTGGTTTCCAGAGGTCCGTGTTTGTCCACTTATACCGGATTTGTATGTTTGTTTGTTTATTGTTGTTTAACGTCCCACTCAAGAATATTTCACTCATATGGAGTCGTCACCAAATGCCGGTGAAGGGCTTCAAATTTTGGCCTATGCTCGGCACTTACGACCATTGAGCAGTGAGGATTCTTTAACGTGCCGACACCTTCTGTGACACGGGACCTCCAGTTTTACTGTCTCATCCGAAAGACAGGAAACCAACCTGTCGCCGGCGGGACTCGAACTCACGACCTTACGATCCAGAGTCAAGCGCGCTACCGACTCCGGATTTGTATCTATGTCCTGGACATTCTATTGATTTATACTTTGGTAATTGAGATTTTTTTTATATTATTTGAACAATGGTTACGGTCAAAAACTGTGAACAAAAATTTTGAAAATTTATGCGAACTAATCCTTGTCGAAGAATTTAAATTATGTGTACACCAAGACTTGAGAACTCATTTAGAAGACAAACATGTTAAATCTCTCAATGAGGCGGCAGTTATGTCGGATACCAATGCTCTCACTCACAAAAAGAGTTTTTTTGCAAAAATCATCTGGGAATAGTAATGTTAAAAATTTTTAGTCAGAGTCTCAGTCATCTTTATTTTCTCAGTCCAATTCACAGCCAAAAGCTCCCGTAGGTGGTCTTACGCCCAGTCTACAACCTGGACGTGTTGAAGGTCTCAGTGATATAGGGTCATCTCCTATCTGTGCATATTGAAACAAAGAAAGTCATATTGTTAGTGAATGTTGGAGACTTAAGAGAAAGAATGGCTGAAACCGAAATCCAAATGCCTGTGCTGTAGTTAAGGGTAGTAGGAAGCCTTCTGTTTAGTCTTAGTCTGAAATTCCTAATGTTCAGGATTGTAGTAAGTCCAGTTTTTATGATTCTATGGAAGATTATAAGCCCTTTTTGTCTCA
Source organism: Atrina japonica (assembly GCA_030159075.1). Classification (NCBI taxonomy): domain Eukaryota; kingdom Metazoa; phylum Mollusca; class Bivalvia; order Pterioida; family Pinnidae; genus Atrina; species Atrina japonica. The sequence goes on along the minus strand of BROG01000236.1, from coordinate 110,734 downwards.
AGGATATGTGTCAGTCGGTGCGTCTAGTAAAGCTTTACCTGTTCAGATTTTACGAGATACTGGTGCTGCCCTAGACTTTGTTGTTAGAGGGTATGTTGCCTCTGTCTGAACAGACTTCTGTTGGTGGATCAGTTTTATTACAGGGTATGGAGCTAGGCGTCATTGATGTTTCCCTCCATAGAATTTTTATTAAGTCGTATTTAATCACTGGACCAGTTATTGTAGGTGCTTCCAGTTGAAGGCGTTTCCTTGCTGCTAGGCAACGATTTAGCAGGTGGCAGAGGTGTGGCGGATCCAATTGTTTGTGAAGCCGTCGCACCTGATGCTAGTTTAGATGACAGTGACCTGTATCCAGCGTGTGCTGTTACCAGAGCAATGACGAAAAGGCAACAGGCGGAAAGTTCCGAAGTTCCAGTAACCAAGACTGATAGTGTCATTGACCTTAGTGACACGTTCCTTGCCAAATGTGATGACAACCCAGCCAATGATCACACTGCAGACGTGTCTCTGCACATGGCTCCTGATGATGATTCCTCACTTGGTATTTATCCGCTAGTGGATAAATCGTCGAACACTCTCAGTCATAAACAGTTGATTGCTGAGCAACAGAATGACCAAGAGATACTCAAGCTCCGTGAGAGGTCGCTCCCACCAGAAGAGGCGGATAAAGGTGGGGAATGTTTCTATCTCCAAGATGATATCTTAATGCGGAAATGGCGATCACCCATGCAGAGGAGAAGTGACGTGTTGTTCATCAGATTGTGGTCCCAGTTGAAAGGATATCATGATTTTAGCTCATGACACACCTATGTCAGGTCATTTAGGTGTTAATAAGACATGTTCTAGGATACGTAGTCATTTTTATTGGCCTAGTCTTAGAAATTATGTTTCTCAGTTTTCTAAGTCATGTCATGTTTGTCAGATGGTTTATAAGCCTAATCAGAAAATTCCATCTGCCCCTTTAACCCACTCCAGCTTTTGAGGAACCTTTTAGTAGTGTGTTGGTTGAAATTCTCGCCAACATTAATGACAAACTAAAACATCTGAATGCGAGCCAGAAAGCACAAACAAGGGATTCGATTAAAAAATATATGAAAATATTTCCTGACGTTCCTGGAAAAAATAACGCGGCTGTTCACGACGTAGAAATAGGCGATGTCCAACCAAACAAACATCATCCTTATCGTTTGAACCCGATAAAACAGCACAAAGAGGTAGTGTACATGATAAACAGTGACATTAGTTAACCAAGTAATAGTTACTGGAGCTCCCCATGTATTTTAGTACCAAAGCCAGATGGTACTTATCGCTTATGCACTGACTTTACTTTCGCAAAGTGAATGCACCCAACAAAAGCCATTCATATCCGACCCACAGAATTGATGACTGTATCAATAAAAATGACAGTGCAAAGTATGTCAGTAAATTCGATCTCCTCAAAGGCTACTGGCAAGTACCATTAAGTGGAAGAGACAAAGAAATATCAGCTTTCGAGGGACTCTACCAATACAAAGTTATGCCCTTCGGGATGAAAAACGCGCCAGCTACGTTCCAGAGGATGATTCATTCACTAATTCAAGATCTAGCAGGCTGCGAAGCGTACATTGGCGATGTCATTGTATATAGTAAAAACTGGGATGTTCACTTCAAGATTATGAGTTCGTTACTCAACAGATTAGCTACAGCGAATTTGACTGTGAATTTAGCTAAGAGTGAATTTTGTCATGCTACTGTAAATTATTTAGGTCACAAAGTAGGTCAAGGTTATGTTAGACCTATTATGGCTAAGGTGGAAGCTATTGACAAGCTCGCGATTCCTACAAATAAGAAAGAGTTAATGAGATTTTTGGGTATGGTGGGTTTTTATCGAAAATTTTGCCCTAATTTTTCCACAGTTGTAAGCCCACTTACGAATCTCTTACAAAAGAAAGTAAAGTTTGAATGACCAAGAACTGTGACGAATCATTCAGCAAAATTATCAATATCCTGGTAGAACCCTGATGTGACACTTTATCGCGTACAAGTCTAGAAAGGTGAACTGACACATGTTTAGAAACACAACGAGTCTAAATCAACTCATAACAATGGTGACCTAGGTCTATTTCATGTAAAAAATGTAACATGTATAATATTAAATACGATTTTATTAGAAAATGGCTGATTAATATATATAATAAAATAAAGAATAAAAAAGAAACAAATGAGAACTTTTCCACACAAATATTTTGTAAAAATCAGAACCACAATACAAAAAGATTTATATGTCGTTCACACTTGGTACAATGAAATCAAATGAAAAGAATACAATTCCTGTCTCTTAACTATAGGAATCATCTAAAGATTGATAATTTGATAGCTATTGTTAATAGTTTTCCATCGTTGAAACGACACATCATTTTGGATTTCAAAAAGGGTTTAGTACACGTCTAATAAGTTTTATAACAATTCCTTGTCCGACATAATAGTTGCCCGATCGTCATGAAGATGTTTTCCTCTTCCGCCAGGAATAGATATAAACATTTGTGGACGTATCCCTTTTTTAAACAAATCGCTCCGAACATCTTAGTATCGATCTGAAAAGCTATAGCAACATATGTTATGAGTTATGTTATACATATTTTCTTATGAAGTTATGAAACACACTGCATAAATATAATTATACATAAAGCATTAGTTCAAAAGGGATGTTGAGGGAGATTATTCCAAAAAGTCAAAGGATGCCGAAATTGTCTCCCCTGTTTGATCTTCTCTAGCCTCGATTTCCAATTCAGTTCCACTGAATGTCAAACATACCCAGGCACCTCTATCGTGTCCTTCTCCGGAAACATCAATTCTCAGTGATCCCAGGAAGGTACAGCTGGGGTCAGTGACATACATTGGGTTGCGTTCAGTTGATACGTACACTTTAAATAATATACTAGTTTGATCTGCTTCCACAACTGTATAACGTTGTTCTGTCTGAGGGCAGCCAACTTCCACCGTTTTTTCTATTTTGACATGTTTGCTAAAGAGGTCTCTACACCATTCTACGCCATCATCAGTCTTGTATTTTTTACTTTCATCATGTATTTTCTTGTCAAAAACTTCGCTTGAGCTAACTCCATACGTATATTTGCAAACACGGAAATCAATAGTTTGGGGCGCATGTCCGAAAATAACAGCTCCCCTCAAAACTGATAGCACTGCCTCATTTGGAATTACAATCTTTTTATTGGGAAAAGCCTTCTGGATGGCATCACGTAGCATGGGGGACTCGGAAAAGCCCCCAACCATTAAAATGAATCGTGCATCTTTTACACTTTGGTCTTGTGTCAGCTTTTTTATGTGGTGAACTATGTTGTCAGTGGGTTCTTTGTAAAATCCCTTTGCAATATCGGCTTCCATTCTCAACTTGTCACCGATCCATGATATTTTCCCATTGTATTTCGCTTTATTCTCCAAAACCGATTTGATCTCCTTTCCATTGTTCAGATTTCTGAAGGTTTCGGATAGAGATTTTGGTACCTTGAAGGTGATTTTCTTGGTTGATTCCGGTGTGATGGTCCTCTTTTTAATCTCGAATTCTGCGAATAACTCCAACATATCAAATTTATGTTCCTTGCTGAAAACCGCAAAAACGTTTTCTCCAACTATGTCAGTCAGCATTTTGCGGAATTCATCGTCCACCTTGGTGCCACCCCAGTCTCCACCATTGGCCTTGTGAATTTCTTTCAAATGTGACCCACTTTCCACCTCGTGAACTGTGATGTCAATGGTACCACCTAAACAAAATTATCGTCATACATAGTTACTGCTGCATCTGATGTTAATTCTGGTGTTAAATTGATTAACAAGTATGACTTAAGATCATGGATTTTGCCGCACGGACTTAGTCGTGCATACAGTAACCTATTACACCGTTGCCCTGAGTAACAGCCCAACTACACTATTTGGCACTGCAACTTAGTTGCTAAACTACAAGTATAATTTATATACAATTTACTTTCCCCTTAACTCGAACTACGAGTGTCTGTTTATCTGCTAGTTTGCCAGTTAGATAACAAAGGATTAACAAATACAGTGAGACCTCGCTATTTGGGCTACTTAACTGACTGACTTAAAGTGGTCTGATAAGCACGAAAATTATAATTAACAATACCAAAGTTATATTTTTACAAGAGATACCAAAACAAACGTCCGCGATGACCGCTACGGTCAATAATACCTCAGCAGTTGAGCTGGATATTTGATTAAATGTATATTTCCGTAAAAATGGTATCAAAGAAGGCAAAATGATTAATCTAAAAGTGTTGCCAAATCCGTCTAAGAGTACCTACTGTAAAAATGAATACATGTATCTTAGCTATAAGAAGTTTAGAATTTAAACGGTGCTATCTAAGTGAAATTCTACTTTAGTATAGAATAATCAGCTGATACCGAAAGACCAGGTACTGGGCTTATATCCTCGGGGACTCAAATCGTTCCCCATTAATGGCAACTGGGGTTTTTACTTATTACATATTAACAGAGAAACTGACAAGAGACTGAATATTAAGGATCTTAAATGAGAGGTGGTCACCTAAGTGAGCTGGTTTTAGTTACACAGTACGTGCAATATTTTTCTGACTTCCAAATGGATTATCTGGAACGTTTCTTATCTCTATTAACAACTTCAGTCAAACCCACTAATACTGAACCCTGTAACATAGAAATCCTAATTTATTTGAGATAATACTAGTTTCTCGACCACAATTCTTTTTGTATCGTTATAATATGGTTAATTTGAAACCTTGTTTATTTAAAAGAAAATTTTCATTCCCTATCGATTTCAAAATATCCGGGTTCGATTATACATGTTTTACTTTTTATCTAAATGACATGGACTAAACCACTAGTTCTCTATTATCACTTTGTATAAAAATGTATAGTTTTAAAACAAGTATAGTTAAATCCGTATAACCTGGCGGGTTGGAGTTTCGTGAACCTTTTCTTGAGCTTAGCAAGTTTAATTTTACGTAATAAGGCACAGTAAAATAAAAAGGACACTGTGTCAAGAGTAAACTTCTTGTCACCATTCCTACGAGTATCCAGTGAGGAATAAAACGCTTTTCCCATGAAGTGTGTCGTAATCGAAAACAGAGTAGAACCATGAAAAGGTCACTCCGCACCGCCATTTTATGTGAATTGGAAAAGTAGGACTACACAAGATAAATACACGACCATAGCAGTATAAATATTTTACCGCTTATATCATTATTACTTCAACTTATTCAGCATGCTTCTATATGTATTTACAGTTATGAATTTCGTGTATAACAACTGGACTATATGGATTGAATTGACTGCAAATCACATATTAAAAAGTAAAAAAGAATTTGATACTTATTGATTTTGTGTTATTTTTGTGAGAGAGAGAGAGAGAGAGAGAGAGAGAGAGAGAGAGAGAGAGAGAGAGAGAGAGATTGTGTCCTCACCAAACGCTCGACACAAGACGTAAAATTATTTCGCCAAATATGTAAAATAAAATTAGGCCCTTTGTTATGGTAGGAATAACATGATCCTGAACTGACGTCATACAAAAGAAATTTAAACATACAAACATAATCCTCCTATATTTACATCGTTTGTTTATATAATGTAATCTAGAAATCGTTTTCTATTAAGTACGTACCTCCTGCATCCAAGACGATGTATTTTGATCCTTTCTTGAAAATACTGTAAGCCATGTCAGAAGAAACCATTTTCTCTACAGGAACATTTTTACAAAACAGCGATGCAGCTTCCGGTTCCAAAGATATTTAAAGTTGTTCCTTTTTAATTCCCGCCTGTTATAAATGAATACGTATGTATGAACTTTGTTTTTTGTTTACTGCAAATCATACATATTTTGCAACAACTTTCTGAGGTACATGCATACAAAACAGAGATACATGTATATGAACCAGAAGTACATGTATAAAAAAAGTACATGTATATAAAACTGATGTACATTTATATAAAACAGATGTACATGTATATAAAAGAGAGGCACATGTATATAATACAGAGGTACGTGTATAAAACAAAAGTACATGTATATAAAACAGAGGTACATTTATGAACAGACGTATATGTATTAAAACAAAGATACACGTACATAAACCAAGGCACTTGCATAAAACAGAGGTACATGTGTATAAAACAGAGGTACATATACATAAACAGAAGTACGTTTTTAAAACAGAGGTATATGTATATAAATAGAGGTACGTTGTATGTAAAACAGAGGTACATGTATGTAAAACAGAGGTAATTGTATACAAACAGGTACATGTATATAAACAGGTACGTGAATATAAACAGAGGTACGTGTATATAATCACAAGCACATTTATATAAAGAGAGGTGAGTCCGGTATGACGTTTGGATATTAAGAATTTTCATACCTACAATGATCTTATTCTTTACATTTTTCTACGAAAGACTTTGATAGCAACAGTGGTGTATGTTTAAATAAATGATTGTTAATAATATAACTCGCAAAAAGTCATTCGATGATTAACACGAAATATACGTGCTTTTAAATTTAAGTGATTGTGTTTTGGTATATTGATGTATATTCACCTTTTTGGCGGCTTCTCTCATGAATTGTTTGGCTTGATCTGTCCAGATAGCGGGTACTGTGAGTACAAACAAAATCTCGTCTTCCTGTATGTCGGTGTGTTGTTCATTAAACTGTTTAAAGAGGTGATCTTTCAGATATCTGATTGCAGCTGAAAATACCTCCATTGCATCCATGGTCATTCCATTGTCGGCTTCTAGAATGAAGTTCCGTTTTAATCCCTAGAATATATTTGAAAATATGGAAATTTGAAAATTACGGATGCACATGGCTATTATCATTAAATAAATAACAACAACAACAACAACAACAACAACAATAATAATAATAATAATAATAATAATAATAGCTGCAAACCCAACTAGTTTTAGACCGTGTTAAAAACCAGAAACCAAAAGCAAAACCAAAACCAGTTTTAAAAATAGATTTGCCCATAGCTACTTTCAGTTTATTTCTAAAGCACATTACACCTGGTTTATAAGGTATTCACATGTTTACATAGCTACTTTCAGTTTATTTCTACAGCACATTACATCTGGTTTATACGGGTATTCACATGTTTACAAAGCTACTTTCAGTTTATTACTACAACACATTAGGCCTGGTTTATAAATGTTTATTTTGCTACTTGTTTATTTCTACTGCACATTATATCTGGTTTATATAGGTATTCACATGTTCACATTGCTACTTGCAGTTTACTTCTACAACAGATTACAACTCCTTTATAAGGTAATCACATGTTTGCCTAGGTTCTTTCAGTTCATTTCTTCAACACATTATACCTGGTTTATATTCGTTTTCCATGACATTCCTACTTTCAGTTTATATCTGCAGTATATTACAACTGGTTTATATAGGTATTCACGGCATGTTTACACAGTTAGGTTATATCTACAGCACATTAAACCTCGTTTGTACAGGTATGCACAGGCTAACATAGGGCGAATTTGTTCTACAGAAACTGGTTTTAGTTTTGAACCAGTTTAGCAAACTTTCCATGTGTTTGTTTGTTTGTTTATTATTGTTTAACGTCCCACTCAAGAATATTTCACTCATATGGAGACATCACATAAATCAGTTTTAAACTGGTTCTGAACTTTAACTGGTTTTTCATTTGTTTATCCTAAACCCAAACTAGTTTATTAAACCATTCAAACTGCCTCCTGGGGTGGTTTGGTAGGTTTATGCAAGCCTGTTGCTACAACAATATGGCGGCGACAACATGGACCAGTAGTAGGATACCTTTTATGTGCTTTGTGGACATTTTATGTACTTGGGCAGTAAAACTGTACTCATAATGACAGAGAGACGTTTTACAATTTTAAAACAGCGAATTGATGAATTCAGTCTCCAAATTAATCAGCTATCAATTGTGATTTTGTTTATCATGTTTTCACTTTTTTATTTAATATGAATCTCTATTACCATAGAGTGGATTTTGCTTTTTAGCATATCGAACCCCAGTAATTCAAAAAGTGAAAACATGATAGATAGTCAGGGTGAATGAATATCGTGATAAGATTGATACTCTTTTTCTATAATTGGTATTATTTCCCCCTTTTATCTTTACATCTCACATAAAAGAGCGACTGTTTTCTTATTTCTGTACCCTATTTTGATAGTTTAAACCAATTATTTCTGTAGCCATAGGAAACAAGTTTTAGTTTCATAACCGGTTTGCAGACTAGTAAATCATAAACCAAAACCGAAACTAGTTTGTTTACAACAAATTGGCCCATAGTTACCTTCTGTTTTGCTTTTACACATTATATCTGTTTCTTTGAGGTATTCACAACATATTAACACAGCTAATTTCAGTTTGTTTATATAGCACATGTAGGCATTCACATCTTTACATAGCTACTTTCATTTTGTTTATGTACTGAAAACCCGTTTGCATAGCTACTTTCAGTTTATTTATAGAGCACATGCAGGTATTATTAACATGTTTGCTTAGCTACAGTTTATTTATACAACATATGCAGGTATTCACATGTGTACATAGCAACACTCAGTTTATTTATACAGCACATGCAGGTATTAACATGTTTGCTTAGCTACAGTTTATATCTATACAACATATGCAGGTATTCACATGTGTACATAGCTACACTCAATTTATTTATACAGCACATGCAAGTAAAAAGTATTCAGTTACTTACAGATTGTTTATATAGTTGCATCTTGAACCGTCGGAAAAACAACCACTTGTGGTGATTATCATCAAGAGCCAAATTGGAATACTTTTCCTCTGCTTCAAATCCAAAAGAATGGAATTTTCTTCTTCCATCAAATAAAACACAAGTTGATGTTTTCAGAGACTTCAATCCACCAGAGTTCCATGCAATTGCTGAGCATTTTGTTGGTTCTTTTTGGAATTCATGTAGGAAAGAAAAAGCGTACCCAGAAAATGTTGTACCAAAATCAATAGCTGCCACAATTATGTGGTCCCCACACGACATGTTCTTGTGAGTTTTCTTCCGCCTATGTTAAAATATGAATTTACTGTTAAATAAATAAAAACTTTAAAAACTGCATTTAATTAGTGTTTATTTAAGTTATGTTTATCAATCAATCAATCAACTAGATAGCCTATCTGCTTGTCTGTTTGTCTGTCAGGTAAGTTGTGATGACCATTCCTTTGCCAAGCAATTCAATAGCTGGCGTGGCATGTTAAACATTGTCCACTGTACTGGGGGTCAGTCCATAGCACAGGTAAAAGTTTGTGGCATCTTACTTAAAGCTTTTAACATCTCAATATACAAAAGTAAATTCTTATCATAAGCAATTTATTTGAAAGCATTTAATACTGAAGTAAAAACAATAGTATGATATATTGGCAAATTTTCCAAATTTAAAGTACAGGTGTATTGACTGATCATCTGTCATTATGGAAACATATATCAACAACTGCAAAATATAACTAAAAAGAGATGCAATGTTTGGTTATACAGGGAAACATTGTTACTTAAGGTGCATACCTGTGTTTTTTGTAACATCAACCCATCTTGAAAGATGTACAATAATTAATTAATATACAAAATAAATGTGTAATTATGATTTACGCAGACTAACTTTCGGTTTCAAATTTCTTTCGCTTGGTAATATTCGTTTTCCGCCCTAAAGCTACAATCGTGTATCTCTGCTTCAAACATCAAATATCAAACGTACCAACTAAAAATAAAAGTATAAACAAATCTTATTAATTTGAAAAAGTTAATGAAAATTACCAAAAATGAATGTCAACAATACCTGCGCTGACGAGCACGGTCCCAGTAGCTTATAATTTTACAAGAAATCAAATTTGCAAAATGTTATTATTGTACCTTAAAGAGGCCAACAAGAGAATCAAACTGTTTTATCTATTTTAAGTTCAAAGTAAATATATCCGAATATACAACAAAATAAATATTTTAAGCGAAAGATTTTCAACACGAGGGTCCTTGGTTTAATCCCGATTGAGCCAGACTGGGAAAGGTAGTTTTAATTTCCTGTCCGCACTGACCCCTTCCCACCCTCACCTTAATTTTTGCAATTCAGGAACGAGACATATACGCACACTAGACAACCTTCCCTGCCTCATAGTGACGAATACTTAAAGCAGTCGCGCCATTTGTTAAATCAACACCACCAGCATATCGATAGCAAGAAAAACACCTGATTTGTATATGTATATGGCAGATATTTGATAGACGCAACTCACCTACATCCTACATAATAGAATACTTAGAAATTCTTTGTCATTATAATTTATTCTGTGTTCACTTTTGGAAAGTTTTTGCTCCTTTTTCTGGTTTACACAAGATCACTGTATAATGAATTAAGTACAAAGTTAAAATGATATTCTCAGAACAGATTAAAAAAAACCCCACTTATTCGTAAAAACGATCGTTGTACTGAAAAACACCCGATAAATCAAACATTCAAAACTGAAGGGTTGGACTTTGTAAAATTTAAAGAAACGTATAGAGAAATTCTAAATCATATTGTTAAAAAACAAACCTATGAAATAATTTGAAAAGTTAAACATTTGAAGTTGAAGAGTTGGGTTTTATCAGATGTCGGGTATAAAGCAAATTACTCAGAAAAAAATAATGCTGATAGAAATGCAAAAATGAATCCTTGAGTTCAACCGTGGAATGGTCCTAGGTCGATTTACATCGATGATTTCCCTCTACTCTTATTATTTGGAGGTTTACTTCCGACACGCTTTTAGCAGAATGCAGACGATGGATTACTGCAAAAACACATTTTTGACTGAAGGATGTAATGACAGACAGACAGCACAGCATCAATCCTTAGTCAAATACTCACGGTAACCATGTTCCAGAAGCACCACGTTTCAGCAGACTGTAGTAGTGGGAAATAATGATATCATTGTTTAAGGATTGTTAGATAGAGTGTAATTAAAAATGTATAGAAAATGTCAAAATATAATAATAGAAATATGACATAAATGACCTATAAATTTCCATGTTGCAGTATCCCAGTTGCTTAGTAACGATTTTACCACCCCTGTGTATTTTAGTAATCACATGCCCAAACATATATATCTCAAATAGAAATATGATATTAAACACAACATGATAGTTGTGATGCACGTTCAGTGTCTTAATCTCAGTAAGACCAGGGTATATGCCTGAAGGTATCAGGGCAAGGTTGATAAAACGGCCTCTTGGGATTGTTTTAAGGTCCAGTAACTAACTCAGGACTTGCGACTGTTTACATGTAATTAATTGGATCCCATATTAATTAAATACTCAAACTTAGCCACTATTTTTGATAAAGATGAAACTCCTAACATATTGATTGCTTATGTATTAAGACACAACACTTTTTCAGTTATAAGATGGTATCCTGTTGTAATAATGAAGACGTATTAACTGTCGTATTTAATTTGATAATCTTCCTGTGACTTTAGCTGGATGTTCTCCTTACTGTAATAGACAGCAGTATACAGTTAATTAATTCTCTGAAAATAAGTATTGTAATTTGGCAAAATTGATAATGAACTACAATAACTAGACCTACTGAATAAGTTTTTGTAAAAATAGTAACATGCTAAAATAAAAAAAATAAACCAGTTTTTCCCCAGTTGAACCTAGGTTTTCTTTGATTTTGCATTAACTGAAAAAAATAGGTTAATCGGGAAAAAATTAGGTTCAACTCATCGATATGATTGTGGTACGCCAGATCTGTATTGTCTTTGTGGTAGAACCACAGTAGTGGTACCTCTTGTTGTGCTATTACAGATTCAGTAATGCATGGAGTCTGCTCAAGGCAATATGCTTTACCTGTACAACCTATTTTTGGAAAGTAGTCCGTATTGTTTTGTTTTCTGACTGAACCAGGATGTGTCACTTTACCTTGGTATACTGATTGACCTAAGCCAATTTCATGTAAATAATGTAACATGCATAATATATCTTAAATACTATGAATATATTAGAAATTATCTGATATATATATATATATATATATATATATATATATATATATATATATATATATATATATATATATATATATATAATAATAATAATAATAATAATAATAAGTCACATAATAATGATAAAAACCGAAACAAATGAGAATATTTTCCACACAAATATTTTCTATAAATCAGAACCAATACACAAAAAGTTGTCCCTATATTCGTTGTTCACATTTGGTACAATGAAATCATAAAATCCTATTCTTGTCTCGTAACTATGGGAATCATCTCGAAGTAATTTGTTAATGATAATTTGATAGCTACATGTATTAGGCCTATAGTTTAAAGTTGAAATGACACATCATTTTGGATTAAAAATGGTTAGTGCAAGTGTAATCAGTTTTATAACTAATCATTATCTGACATAATAGTTGCCAGATTGTCATGCAGTCGTTTTCCTCATCTGCCATTTGCCTCATGGACAGATAGAAACATTTGTGGACGTATCCCTTTTCTTAACAAATCACTCCGAACTTCTTCGTATCGATCTCAAAACCTATAGCAGCGTATGTTATGAGTTATGGTATACATATTTTATCATGGAGGAAGGGGAAATTGAATTTGTAAAATATAGACTGCGTAAATATAAGTATACGTAAAGCATTAGTTCACAAGGAATGTTGAGGGACGTTATTCCAAAAAGTCAAAGGATGTCGAAACTGTCTCCTTAGTTTGATCTCTTGATTTCGAATTCAGTGCCACTGAATGTCAAACATACCCAAACACCTCTATCGAGTCCCTCTCCGGGAACATCAATCTCCAAATAATATACTAATTTGATTTGCTTTCACAAGTATAACGTTGTTCTGTCTGAGGGCAGCCAACTTCCATGGTTTTTCCAATTCCGACATGTTTGCTGAAGAGGTCATCACATCGTTCTACGCCATTATCAGTATTGTATTTTTTACTTTCATCGTATATTTTCTTGTCAAAAACACTGATTGTGTTAACTACATACGTATATTTGCAAACCCGGAAATCAAATGTCTGAGGCACATGTCCGACAATAACAGCTCCTTTCAAAGCCGAAAATCTTGCCTCATTTGGAATTGCAATATTTTTATTGGGAAAAGCTCTCTGAGACTCGGAAAAGTCCCAGAACCATTAAAATGAATTGTGCATCTTTTTACACTTTGGTCTTTTGTCAACTTTTGTGGTGAACTATGTTGTCCGTGGGTTCTTTATAAAATACCTTTGAAAGATCGGCTTCCATTGTCAACTTGTCACCGATCAATGTTATTTTACCCTTGTATTTCGCTTTATTCTCCAAATTCGATTTGATCTCTTTTCCATTGTTCAGATTTCTGAAGGTTTCGGATAGAGATATTGGTACCTTAAAAGTGATTTTCTCGGTTGATTCTGGTATGGTGGTCCTCTTTTTTATCTCGAAGTCTGCGAATAACTCCGACATATCAAATTTATGTTCCTTTCTGACAACCACAAAAACTTTTTCTCCAACTATGTCAGTCAGCATTTTGCGGAATACATCGTCCACCTTGGTGCCGCCCCAGTCTCCATCATTGGCTTTATGAATTTCTTTCAAATGTGACCCACTTTCCACCTCGTGAGCTGTGATGTCAATGGTACCACCTAACTAAAACATTTTCGTCATATATAGTTACTGCTGCATCTGATGTTAATTCTGGTGTTAAATTGATTAACAAGTATGACTTAAAATCATGGATTTAGCCGTACGGACTTAGTCGTGCAGACAGTAACCTAATACACCGTTGCCCTGAGTAACAGACCAACTACACTATTTGGCACTGCAACTTACAGCACATTACGCCTCGTTTGTACAGTTTATATCTACAGCGAATTACACCTCGTTTGTACAGTTTATATCTACAGCCCATTATCCCTAGTTTGTACAGTTTATAACTACAGTACATTACGCCTCGTTTGTACAGTTTATATCTATACTCATTACACCTGGTTTGTACAGTTTATATCTACAGCACATTACACCTAGTTTGTACAGTTTATATCTATAGCACATTACACCTCGTTTCTACAGTTTATATCTATAGCTCATTACACCTCGTTTGTACAGTTTATATCTATAGCACATTACACCTCGTTTGTACAGTTTATATCTACAGCACATTACACCTCGTTAGTACAAGTATGCACAGGCTTACAAAGTTACATATTTGTTTCTTTCAGGTATTTACAACTTATTTACACCGCTAATTTCAATTTGTTTCTATAGTACATGTAGGCATTCACATCTTTACATAACCATTTTTCATTTTGTTTATGTAACAAATTGCCGCTGATCTATACAGGTACTGAAAACCTGTTTGCATAGCTACTTTCAGTTTATTTAAACAGCCCATGCAGGTACTCACATGCTTATATAGCTACTTTCAGTTTATTTATTTATTTATTGTTTGTTTGTTTGTTTGTTGTTTAACGCCATTTTCAACAATATTTCAGTTATATTGTGGCCGAATAATGTATAATATATCTATTCAACGTAAAAATGGAACATTTTTATCTGATAAAACTTTTGCACACTAAAATTTCTACAATACCATATTTTATAGATTTGTAAATTAATAAAAAAATATTTATACAGCTCAAATTTTGGAAAATAAACCGATTACCTTTAGATATTCTAAAATGATGTCGCCAGCGACGTTATTAAAAACACTACTAAGATCTGTCTCGGAATGTTAAAATATATTTAATTGTTAGTATTGTCCGACACGGAATATATTCTTCCTTAAATAATAAATATTTTTTGTGTAAGGTTACTAAGACCAATACGAAGTCTGGTCAGAGTAACCTCATCTTTTCTATTACTAGTGAAGACTGGTGGATTGTGGACAAATTTCGTATTTATTTCATTTAATTTATTTTCAGTTTGCAGATGCCAATGTTGTTGAAACGTCGTTGTTTAGTAATCTGTAATAGATTGTTTAAGATCTGTTAAAGGAATCTTATTTTCAGCCGGTAAATTTCTCATTACTAATTTCGCAACCTCATCAGCTTTGGTATTCCCTTTTACGCAGATGTGGCTAGGAATCCAACAGAAGACTATCTCTGTACCTACAGTTGTCGAATAATGCACCGTCTCTATTATTTAAAAATATGTTATTAAAAGGAAGACTTTTTTAGGAGGAAGAGGGAGAAGATACATCCTCCACCTCAACTTCAAGAATATCAAATGGATTTTTAACTTCATTCTCTGGTGTCAAAGGAACTTGTGGTTGTTTTGAGGATTTACTTTTGGTGGCTTTGTTTGGTTGTTCAGGTTGTTGCACCTGTGTCTGAGAAGATGATGATGATTTCGATGATGTTTGTTTTGAGGGATTCTTAAATCCTGCTGATGTAGCAATGTCAGTGTTGATACCCGAGATATCAGTCTGACAGGCTACAGTGGTTGTCTTTTTGGACGTAAGGACAGCAGCATACGTATTTCGAGGAAGCACAATGATTACCTTTGCAATTGAAACACTTTGGCGTTGCATTACACTGACTGTGAAAATGAAAATGACCGTCATCATCGTCTTCGTCATCTTTACATTCAAGTTGAAAATCACATCGGTAACAAGTTTTATTACCTCTACAATTACTACTACCATGACCAAATTTTTGACAGGAGTAGCATCGTAAGGGTGGCGGGTAGTACAAATCTACATTTGCAATTATGTATCCAAGTTTGATTTTGGGAGGAGCTGTTGGTGTGTTGAATGTGAGAAGAAGCGTATGTGTTTTAATTTCTTTGTCATCTCTTTTAATGATGAAACGTCTCACTGATATAACACCTTGATATTTCAGGCCATCCAGGATGACATCATCTGCAAGTAAGTGTAGATTTTTATCTTTATCACTCACACTCAGTATACCTTTGCTTGTGTTTAATACTGTATCTGGGAATACCTTCACTTCTATTTCACCGATGTGGCTACATTTCAATAAATTGATCGATTGTTGTTTTCGGTCACATTCAACCAAAAGATTGCCATTTCTTTGTTTCGTTATATTCTTAACCGTTCCAGCGACAGCTTGAATACTTTTGTCGATCAAAAATGGAGAATCTTTAGCCAAAGCCCTATCCTCTGCAGATATTGCCAGAAATTTAGACCAGTCATCTGTGTCATTAGATGTTTCACTATTGTCAATTAGTCTATTGCGTTGAGATTTAGGTGGTTTTGTTTGGAATCCATGGGGATATATTTAAATTTTATTTTCGCAACCATTCACCCTCCAGGGAGTGTCAACATGGACCGGGCAATACACTGTGGATCTCCAACAGCAATGCACTGAAATGGCTTGCGAAAGTATACTCAGTTGCAATGAAAAGAAAAGCATTAGACTGACACAATGTTTCATCGGATACCTAAAGATAGAAAGACTATGAACAGTCCATAGCATGCAAATACTTCTCATTTACACCCGATTGACCCTACATCCACCGCCTTCTGGACAAAAAGGAAAGTTGCATCTTGAACCGTTGGAAAAAATAACTACTTGTGGTGATTGTTATTGAGGGCCAGATTGGAATACTTTTCCTCTGCTTCAAATCCAAAAGAATGGAATTTTCTTTTGTCATCAAATAAAACACAAGTTGATGTTTTCAGAGACTGCAATCCACCAATAGCAGCGCTCCATGTCATTGCTGAGCATTTTGTTGGTTCTTTTTGGAATTCATGCAGCAAAGAAAATGCGTACCCAGAAAATCTTGCACCGAAATCAATAGCTGCCACAATTAAGTGGTCCCTACACGACATGTTCCTGTCTGTTTTCTTCCGCCTATATTAAAAAAATTGTTGGTAAATAAATGTTAACACTTTGAATGTCAAATACATTTAATTGGTGTTTATTTCAATGAAATTAAGAAACCTGACAATACTTATCAAGTATGACCTGTATTGGTATGTATTATAAATGAAAATTATGCTTATATAATGTTAATCAATCAATCAATCAATCAATCAATCAGTTAGCCTATCTGTTGTTCTGTCGGACTGTATCTCTATCTATGTAGCATATTTTATTTGTACACGTATATCGATTCTTTGTATATCAATGATATTCTATATACAATTAACCGTAATGTGAAAGATACAACATCTGCATATGTAAATTTGAATTTGAGTAGTTGCAGGTTTCTTGTCGTATAAGAACCCGTGTTCGAATTCTAGCTAAGTTGTGATGACAATTCCTTTGTCATCAATTGTATGTTGCATTGTTAAACAATCTCCATTGCACAGTTATCAGTTAATAGCACAGGTAAAATTTTGTGGCATTTTACCTAAAGCTTTAAACATCTCAATATACGAAGGTGAATTTTTATCATGAACATATACTTGAAAGCATTGAATACTGCAGGAAAAAAAAGGATTTGTATGTTATATTGACCTATAATTTCCCTAATTATAGACCAAGTATGGCTGTATTGACTGATCATCTGTCGTTATGGAAACGTTTATCAACCACTGCAAAATATAACTAAAAAGGGATTCAATGTTTGGCTATACAGTAAAACATTGTCATTAAAGGCGTATACACCGTGTTTTTTTTCTAGTTTTTAAATCCCCCTGTCCCTAAATGTGTAATAAAAATGATTATCTCCGACTACTATACACCAATATACATGTCGGTAAATCTGTTCCTCTGCATTGATTAATTATTTGATTGAGATAGCAAGCGTTCACTTATGTCATTAAGCTCCCTTAAAATCAGCAGACCATACGCTGCTATCAAATGCTCAACTTCTTTATCGAGTTGACGAAAATATGTAAATAAATACAAAACAGCACTATAATTAGAATTACGTTTATTTATTCTTTTGGCGATATATGGCCAAGGTTCCTTTCAGATTCAATATGGAAGCCAGTACTCAAATTGAGTCCTATGGGCATTCCCAAAGATATAAATATATGCAAATGAAAATGTTGAACTCAGAACTCCGAGATCGGTCGGACAGAATAAATATAAATAGCGTCTGCTAGAAAAAATTGAAAGACTCTGAAAACGGAAACTGATGAGCGAAATTGCCACATCAATGAAATTGATGATAAAGGTTTGCACGACACTCTAATCCAATCCACCAACACTCAGCGCCGTCTGATTTACAGTCGTGACGACCTCGATAAGCACAGGTAATTTATCTGAAAACGTATTAAGCTGAGGCAGTAACAAATTCAAAGAAATTCAATAATATATACATACTGGAAATGCAGGGAGGGCAGGAGGGTAGAAAATTTCAATGTGCACTGACACAAGTCGCAATACCCTTATATACGAACGGATTTAAAGATAAGTCAAGAGAAGTTCAGCTTACCCGAAATGTATTCGGCTACTAAATGTTCGTGCCATGATCACTCGAACAAATAAATATAAAAAAATAATGTGTCGACCTTTGATAAACAGATTTAATTACCGTTAATTAAATTTTCTTAACGCAAATCAAATCTACTTTCGGTTTCAAATAATATGTAATATGCGTTTATGGACTTAAAGGTATAGTTGATCATATCTACTTCAAATATCAAATATCAACGTACCACCTAAATATAGAACTATAAATAAGTCTAATTCGTTTGAAAAAGTAAATGATGATTAACCAAAAAATGGAGATCAACAATACCTGTGGTGACAAACACGGTCCCGGTAGTTTATAATTTTACAAGAAATCAAATTCTCAAAATGGCGTTATTGTATCTTAAAGAGGCCAACAAGGGAATGACTTACGCGTTTACTAGTGTATGATACGTATCAAACTATTTTAGCTAGTTTAAGTTCAAAGTAAATTCATCCGTAAATACAACCAAATAAATATTTTTCAAGACGAGGGTCCTTGGTTAAATCACGATTGAACCAGATTGCGAAAGGTAATTTTAATTTAACGCTAATTAGATGTGTGTATCATTTGCGTTTGTTTAGTTCTGTAATGATTTATACGATTGTAGGTTTTTATTTTAAAAATGAAGTTTTTCATAGCCCTTATTATGTACACTATAAATTGGGGCATTCCAGAATGTATTTTAATAAAAAAAATCTCAGATATGAAAATATAAATCAATAAAATGTCCAGAACATAGATAATCCTGTAAAAATGGACAAAGACGGACCTCTGGAAACCAACAAGTGGGATCAGGTGCCATGGAGGAGTAAGCATACCCTGTCGACTGGTCACATCCGCTGTGAGTCCACAGTTAAGTCCAATAAAATACGTCAGGAGTGAATCCTCGTCACAATTGGTACAGACGTCTCAACAACCGGCAACGAAAAAGCAACTCAATATTTCACTTAGTGAAACAGTTTGTTTGTTTATTGTTTGTTTATTGTTGTTTAACTTCCCACTCAAGAATATTTCTCTTATATGGAGACGTCACCAAATGCCGGTGAAGGGCTTCAAATTTTGGCCTATGTTCGGCACTTACGGTCATTGAGCAGTGAGGGTTCTTTAACATGCCGACACATATTGTGACACGGGACCTCCAGTTTTTACTGTCTCATCCGAAAGGCAGGAAACCAACCTGTCGCCGGCGGGACTCGAACTCACGACCTCATGAGCCAGAGTCGAGTGCGCGACCGACTGAGCCAGGCCGGCTCCTTAGACTATTATACCGAACGTAAAATTTGCGGAACGTTGACATTAAACGTGGTTTTCGATATCCCTGTGTCAATAATTTGTCAGGGAGTAGTTTACCTCTGTATATGAAATCTTCACATGTTGTACATGCGTGTGTTTGATTCTGTTGTATCTTTAATTTCTAGATCGCTGGGATATATTGCATTGACATATGTATGAGAATTGTCATTATCAATTGACAAAATGTCGTCGATATATCTAAATGTCAAATTAAAGGCCACCGCTAACGTTTTCTTCTTTTGATTCAGCAGTTTCTGGATGAATAAAGGGACACAATTGGTTCCCATAGGAACGCCGACAGTTTGTCGAAAGACCACGCCTCCGAACATTACAAATATATGGTCTATTAGGAATTTCAGTATGTTTTTTTATATTAACTTCAGTGTATTTATGTGTAGAATCAGAGTGGTGTTGGACAAAATAAGTATCCTGATAGCCAATCATTAGATACTTAAATTTTCGGGCACCACCTTTAGTAATTCGCCAACCCTGTTCTCATTTTCTTGTCAATGGCAACATAACAGGTCAATTTCTACTGGATATGTGGAAGGTAAACCGGTTAGAGTTTAAAGATACACTGGTTTTAGTGATATTGTTGTAAGAAGAAGCAATGTTGACAATCCAAATCTGATCATAAATAAGTTTCAAACATGTATTTTTGTGGATGGTTCTTCCGTTAAGGTACCTATAGCTTCTTTCTTTATTGACACGCCATACATAACGGGCACTTTTAAGCATGGTGCATGATAAATCAAGTTATGATTTGATTATAGGCAATGTTTTTCATGTAAGACAACCTGGGGACCCTGATCCTCACTGGAGTGACACGCGTCCAATTGAAACACACCTTCAGACAAAACAGAAACTGAAACCATATCAGCAACTTAAGGTACCAGAGATAATAAAACAGGACATCAATCCTGAAGAAATCAAAGCTGCATAGCTAACAGAAGAGACTTTAGGTAAGATTCGTAAATAGGCATAATTTAATCATTAGGTAATTAAACGGAGAGGGAAAATACAATGGTTTCAGAGAAATGAACTGGTCGTTAACAGAGTCCTATTTCCATGTTCCTTACTAACTAGCTAAGTAACAGAGGTGTAACGGAACCAAAGCAGATCCAGTGAGCACGCGATAGAACTGTAAAATAACAGTGGTATAATAAATGTGAACACAAATATATGTCACTCTGTTGTTTATGAGGATTATTAGAGAGGGAAAGCCTCGGTCAGCTTGTTAGAATATATCCCAACGAACTAGAAATAAGGAACAACACAGAATCCTATACATAAGCTTCCTACTGAGGCAGTTTACTTACTATAGATACAGATGGGACAACCAGATTATACGACAAACGTGATGATTTTAACCGTCCCTTTAAATTATACTTTAAACTAACATTTTCTCTCTACATTAATATATAAATGTAATATTTTTGTCCACTTTCCACGTTGAAGTAATACTATGCCCTTTTCGCCTGCATATAGTGTTTATATCTCGCAGATTATCGGATATGTCGGATCATGTTCAACATATGAACATATCATGTACAGAGATAAACTACTTACTGATAATTTATTTTCACAAAGATGCCATCAATTGCGGTTGGTAAAATGACTTTTATTGAATTTGTGTTTCAATGAGCGGAATGTTGAATTGCCAGTTCGATAATGGTTAATGAGTCGCTTTTATCTATTAGGACGAGGGATTAGTTCTTAGTTATTTCATTTGAATTTTACTGCGAACTCACGGGGGTGTGACCTGCCGACCGGGATGTTTACTCCTCCATGGCATCTGATCCCATCTCTGGGTTTTCAGAGGTCCATTTGTGTCAATTTTCCTATGATTTATATATTGCCTCATCAACATTCTTTTGATTAATGCTTTTGTGTATAATTTTTCATACATATATTTTTAAATAGAGATGATTTAAAAGTACAAATTTCACAATTCTAATTCTACTGCAAAATAGTTTACACTTGAACAGTGACATACTCATAGCGCTGTTATATTTTTAAAAAGTATTTATCTTCAAAGCATTGTTGTTATAGGAAATTCCATGTGAGTGTGAAGTGAGTAAAACCATCAGTATCAAAATCAAAAGGTTAATCCTCCTTGTCATCTGATGTGAATCGGACAATAATTCGATGTAGTCAAGATAAAGAAGATGTACAATAAAACACATGAGTGTTTTATGATATTTCATACATCTTATCCACACTTGTAGAGAGTGTAAAGATGTAACAATATCGTTTTCATTGTACCTGCATGTGACCAGCTGTACACAAAGATTCTTTAAAGTGACTCCGGCTTCCATGACACAGGATCCTGATTTTAAGTGTTATCCGGAAGACCAGTGACTTTCATTTATTAAACCAAGCCAGTTTCTTGAAAAATGTATAAATCTCCAAAAGATGTTGTTCTTTATAAGGTCATGGTCTCTTACCATATATTTTAAGTGCTAACATAAAATGAAATACTATTTGAGACGAACAGACTTTTATAAAATGTCTTTCAGAATAGGGGCTATATTTTTGTGAAAAGTTTCCTTACTTTAAGTAATTTGTTTTTTTCATACTCATTCTGTGGATTACATGATCACGTGCTTTGGGACTGTTGTTTAGACGTTGGCAGATGTTAATCGAGAGTGCAATGACGGACAACTCTGTGTAAGAGTTCGCCTCGGTTGATGCACAGCCAGTTGTTGGAAAGCAATGGTTATCCATGACTTGCGCAATGAATCATCTTATCAAACATGCTGATCTAGCAAAAAAAGAAAGCAACGCAAGTGGATTATGATAATATTTATTAAGCCTTCAATACAAATGAAATATATGACGTATAACAAAAATTTATCAAATTCCAGGCTAGAGGATCCACTACGTGGAGTTACGCACAACAATATATTTAGCAAATCTAAATGTATGCTAAGTGCCAATGACAGGTTTTCTTTAAAGCATTAACTACACAAAGCAAAGCTAAACTAATGTACAAACTGTACTAGATACAGAAGAAAAGGTTTGTTATATCAACATTATCTAAAACAGCAACATCAGCATAAAATTAATAAAAAATGATGATGATGATGATGATGATCAACATCATCATTATCATCATCATCATCTTCATCATCATCATCATCATCATTATCATCATCATGAAAACAACAGCTTGTAGCAACTGTTTTAATTCTATGACAGCATTTTTAAATTGGGCATTCTATACAGAAAATAAGAAGATCGAGTTTTGTAACTTTTTGTCTTTCACTTAATAAATAGCATTTGTTCACGCAGTACAGTTTTTTAATACGAGGGATGTAAATAATATAACTTTCATTGTTTCTCCTATGCTACACATGTTTTGATAATTTTACGTTGCTCTTCAAAATACTCTCTGTCTTCCTGAATACACCTTTCAGTCGGACAATCCACTTTTGGAAACCCAGAAATTTCAAATTACATCATTTAAAATGGGAGCTAGGAAATTTCTTTCAAGCATGATAAAAGAATTGAATCCATTAGTTCTAGAGAACACGATTATCTAAAAATATAAAGGAAACAATAATGACGATAACAGCAGCAGCGAAAGACAACGGGCAAATTTTGTCAAATTATCATTTTAGGATAAAGTTCAGATGCGTTGGAATTAACTAAAAAAACACTAACTTAAACACAACACTTTACTATATGTAACGGAACGTCAAATTTACTATCTGAAACGCAAAGTGATCTGATAAGCAAGGTAGCACTCGTAATTGAGGGCTACTATTGAGACTCTATTTCAACATTAAGTAATTTCCAATAGGTATTTACTATATTAATGCATTGACAGAAAAGATAAGAGAATTTTCTCGTACGTTGTTTTAAAAATATTTGTATGTATCATACTGGAAAAATTATCCTGTGCCGGAAGTTGCGGCTGTGGTATTTATGGTTATTTTTCAAGCTGCTTGAATGAATGCACTATAATAGTCGTTCTCATCCAAAGAAATCTGATACGTTAATAAGAGCAAAAAGCGATGCTTTAAAATGGATGACTATGACGTAACGCTAGATATTTTAATCCAATAACTCAAATGACGCTGATGTTTCTTCTCCGGTTTTACAGTCAGTTGCCTCCACTTGTAGCTCTGTATCGCTGAAGGTCATGTTAAGAATAACTTTTCTATGATATCCCTCTCCAGGGACATGGACCCTTAGTTCACCTAAATGGGTACAGCTTGAATCGGTAACATATTTGGGGTTCTTTTCTGTTGATATGTACACTGGGAACATAATAACATTTTGGTCCTGTTCTATAACACGGAACTTTTTCTCCACCTGTGTGCATCCAACTTCAATTGTTTCGCCAATTTCTAAATACTTGCTGAAAATACCGCAACAATGTTCATCACCTTCGTCTGTAATGAATAGTTTGGACTTGTCATGGACATTTTCGTCGAAAGGCCGGGTCGCCTCAACTCCATATGTGTATTTGCTGACACGAAAACGAACAGACCTTGGTTGGTGGCCAAAGATAACAGCTCCTTTCAAAACAGACCACCCTGGATCTTTTGGAATGATAACTGTCTTATCAACGAAGGTTCCTTTGATGGCATCTTTTAACATGGGTGACTCAGAAAATCCCCCGACCATTAAAATGAAATTTGCATCGTGTACTTTTTCATTCTTGCTCATGTCTTGGAAGCGTTCCAGTACCCGATCCGTTGATTCTTTAAAAAGATCTTTACACACACCAGCATCTACTTTTATCTTATCGTTAGCCCATGTTACCTTGCCCACATACTTTTTATTACTTTTTAAAGCTGTTGTTCCATAATTATTCATTTTCTCAAACGTTTCGGATAACGATACTGGTATCCTGAATATCATTTCACTTGCTAATTGCGGCGTGATTGTCTTCTTTTTTATCTCAAAGCTCTCGGAGAGTTCTATCATGTCGTATTTGTTTTCACTGCTGAAAGTTTCCACCACTCTCTCCCCGAATATGTCGCACAGCAATCTGTAAAACGCTTCGTCCACCTTGGTTCCGCCCCAGTCACAACCGTTAGCCATATGGATCTCTTTTAAACCGCCTCCCTTTTCCACTTCGTGGACAGTGATATCAATGATTCCACCTAAGGAAAGATATCCATTTCTGTATATTTATTGAATACAAGATACAAATATTCTGCTACTCGTTCAGCATTGTATATAGATGCTGATAGTGTCATATAAGATCATCCCATTTTAATTATATTCATAATATGTAAACAACAAAAATATTAAATTTCAGAAGTCAAACATTACTGACCTTCAGCATTAAGAGTGATAAATTTTGCTCCTGGTTTGAAAACATCTTTGACATCGCGTCCTGGTCTGGTTTCGGCTGGATCGTATTTGTGAAATAGGGATGCCGCCTCTGCTTCCGAAGCAACAAGGAGGCGTTGCCTTCGAATACCAGCCTGGAAAAGTTCATTGCCTCACTTATGTTTTAAGATTCCACATCAGAAAAAATCTGATTCATGACATTTTGTATATAGAGCCGTACACCGCTGAAAGGTACCGATTCTGATTAGAATGCATATGTGTAACTTTTTTTCTAACTGTAGTACATGAGAACTGATAAAGAGAAGGACAGAATAAAATGTGTAAATACATTTTGAATTTTTTTATGAAAAACACGACTGAAAAGTTTCAGTAATCATAACGATTATGACCATTTTTGAAACACTGAGTGATACAAACAAAAAGAAGTTATGTCGCTCCATGAAATCTTTAATGGGACATTACCTGCGTTTTTAATGTGAGTTCACTATTTAGACTGATATACAATAACAAAAAAGAGATAAACACAGGCAAAAAAAAAAAAACATCATATATATATATATGTTGTGAAAATTGCTTGAGAAACCCAGTTTTGACATTTTTTCAATCGCAATTGATTCAGTTCAAATTTCTAATCTGAATACCACACTGGTCCAGACCTTATTTTCACAAAGTATATAGGAATATAAGAATTCGTATGCCTGTGTATACCTCTTGTTTGATATTGTACATCACGTACAAGTAGTAAAAGTAGAAAAATCGAATTATGTTTTGGTAAACACAGCTTATGCCCCTTTAATAAAATCTTTCTTTTCTTCCTTGTGATTAAGACAGCAAAATGTAGAATCAAGGGACATTTAAACATCTTGCTCGAGAGTTTAGATTTTTCCGACTAGTCCCCCACCTGCTTGTGATAAATCTCTATATCATACGTCCGTACTAAATATGACTGCATTTGTATATGTGATATGGTCACGCCCCAATGCATTAATTATTCTCGTAATACATCATCATGCATTGTTTATTTTCGTAATACACCCCCTGTACGGATTTTTTTATTTATATTGCAATCAATGAAAAGAAAAAAGAGTTCCGATAGTCATCCATTTCCGGTACATTTCATCGTCTGCACGTTCGGTGTCATCCAAAATCATGAAACTGAATGCTGAAAAAGGATTCTTAATTCTTTGTCGGCAAGAGTATTGGGATAAGAAAGTATTTTGTTGTTGCCGCATATTGTTATGTGCTTTAATTTGCAATTTAGACACATGATAAAAAGCTTATAATATGACCATTTTGATATCATACTCCTTCCCAACCCTCGGTATCTATTTCAGCCGTCAGACCTCCGGCCCTCTGGTTGATATCGATAACCTCGGTCCAAGAAGTACTATAATATCAAAATGGCCATATAATAATCTTTATGTAATTGTCTTTATCAATTTAGACGAGTATCCACAGGGGGTAGCTAATTCTATGGTACAATGACAACTGACCTCTAGATCTGTCGTATGTCAATGTTTGTCCAATGTCCACCAAATATCTATACTGTCTGTTGGAACAACTACGTTTTTATATCTGTGCTAAATATTGTCAACAATAGAAAAGTTATAGTTTGATCTAATTTAGATTTGAACTAAAACCCATTCACTGCCAACTCGAACACTCGTCTACAGAGCCACGGGTGATTTCACTGCTGATTATGCTTTCTTCCTTGATTCACAGATTTATCCAGCTTACCCTCTTTGTACAAGGAAATATTGGTCAGTCCATCTGTTTTATACACTATGAGGTCAGAGTTAAGCCATATCACTTATGTCGTCCATGTAATGATAATGCAGTGCATAAAACATAGGCCAGGCATTGATGTGTTAATAAGAGATGTGTCAACATTCGTAGTAAGAATCTGAAAATCTAATTCGTGTACAAATCAAAATTCGGCTTCACCTTGCCTGCCATGAACACGATCAATCCCGTGGACGGTTAGTAACATACCTAATAACTAATAATAAATATTAGCTATTAGGTTTGTTACTTACTGACAACGAGAATTTGTCGGCGTGATCAAGTTCATTAAAGGCGAGGCGAAGGTGAGCCTTCCATGCACTTGATCAACCCGACAGATTTCCGTGGACGGTCAGCAACAAACCTAACAACTGTTTTATTTTTGTCGAGGACCATATTCTTATTTAGTAAATGTCTACAATCGTCACTATTGACACATTTCTGAATCAGACCACCCGCCATTGCCGTCTGAAATTTTACTGACGTCCATTCCATAGACCAATGAAAGGCAGTCACGTGACCCCTTATATCCAATAAAATGACATTTCATTCCGAGGCAAAATAAATTAACATTGTGGATGATTTAAACCACGCATAACATTTGCGGCTGCGTTTTTCTGTAAAATATCATTTTAGTTATAACATCATCTACTTGGTTTATATTTTATTTACACTTTTCATCAATTTTATTATTAAGAGGAAATTTATATCGTTTAATATTTCTAATATTTTTACTTACATTTTCTGCCGCCTCCCTCATGAATTGTTTAGCTTTGTCTGTCAATATTGCAGGTGCCGTCAGGACAAATAATATTTCGCTAGGATATATTTTTGTTTTGCTTTCTTCACATTTTTTTATTATGTGATCTTTCAAATAGCAGATTGCAGCTGTAAAAACATCCATTGCTTTCATTTCCATACCGTTTTCTGCCTTAAGTTTGAAGTCTAGGCTTAACACCTACGTATTGATTTATATTGAAATAAATACAACAACAACAACAACAACAACAACAACAACAGCAAAAGCAACAACAACATGACCTAATTATCTAAGACACAATGTAATTATTGCCAATTTATGAAGAAGACTAAGTCACCACATGATTACAACAATGCATACGTACTAAGAAAATAAGATTTTTCCAAATTCTTGTTACAAACATATATGTATAGAATCCGGATAGTGTCACGCACTTCCCTATCACATCATCTTATAGGTCTATGGAACGATTGTACTATTGCATAATCGCCATCATATCATCGCATGATGGCATTCACGACCAACAATTGATGGTACGTTGATGCGATAGTGAAATGCTTGACCCTGTTCCATACATGTATATGTATATGGTATTTCTATACTTTAAGAAAATTAGCGCTTATGGACGTCTAGCAATGAAGTATTCGACTCACAAGCGCTCCGATTTCCGTTACTGTGTATTACCTACGTCTTTTACAAAGGTAGTAACGGTTCATTCCCAAACATAGGAAGTAAAGTCACCGATCCTTCAAAAGACTGAGTTATACAGTTTCTTGTCAAGTGGCACATTGAAAAGCTATCATGGTATTTGTGACACTTTACAATTGTTGACACTTCAACTGTAGCTCGTGGCATCTCAAAAATCACAATGAAATGAACAGAAACACACACAGAGATATGAATATATATATATATATATATATATATATATATATATATATATATATATATATATATATATATATATATATATATATATATATATATATATATATATATTCGACAATGGAGTACCTATATTACGAAAGCACAGGAATTTTGTTTGAGGTTATGAGTTTACATCTTCTGGGTTAATGATCATATATTTGATATTGATATTCAGTTACCTTTATATATATATTTTGATAGTTAGTTACCTTTCGATTGTATAACTGCATCTTGAAACGTCGAAAAAATAACCATTTATGGTGCTTATTCTCTAGAGATAAATCCGAATACATTTTTTCAGCGTCAAAGCCAAAAGAGTGAAATTTCCTTTCGTCATCAAACAGAACACATGTAGGTGTTTTTGGGGCTACGATTCCACTCACTTTCGACCTCCAGGTAAATGTTGAAATCTGTGTTGGGTTATTCTTGAATTCGTGTAGCCACGAGAAAGCGTAACCAGAATACGTTGTTCCAAAATCAATGGCCGCTACAATACTGTGTTCTTCGTCTGCCATTTTCCTGTATATGACTACAGTCAATCTATTTCTGAAGAAGAATACTGGACTGTGTAAATACAAACCATATAGGTCTTCGCCACGCTACCCCATTTATCTATCTATCTTTCTATCTATCTATTTATCTATCTATCTATCTATTTATCTATCTATCTATCTATCTATCTATCTATCTATCTGTCTATCTGAAAAAAATGTTTGTTCCTTTAGTAATGCATACTTTATCCAGATTTACCACGGGTAATAATTTTTTTCATCTGAATTTTACAGAATACCATCCTATTATGATTGATATTAAAATTGATAATACGGTCTCATGTCGTCAAGGGCTGATGTCCCAAGAACTACTTATAACAGGGAACATTTGAGTTAGCCCGGATTACCGTTATAATCCTGCATTTAATTGCACCTTTTCAATTTTGTTCCTTAATTGTATTTCCAGTTTTCATATTTACCTTCATGTCATATCCTTACATTTTAGCGGATGAACGTTATATTGTGTAAAGAAATCCAATAGATTGGTAAAATACCATAGTGAATTATTTCGTTGAACTCCAAATGTAATAGGCGGCAAAAATATGCGGTGATACCGGGAATCGAATCCAGGACTCTCTGAACAATAGCAGGACACTCTTACCAACTGCGCTATCAGGACTGTATGCATATAACCGAAACCGAAAAAAAGATGAGGAACGTTTTTCACAATTCATGTGACATGTGCGACTAAATGCAGGACTATAACGATAATCCGGGCTAACTCGAAAATTCCCTATCGCTGCTCATTATATGTTTAAATGTTTAGAGTGGTTAAAACATAAAGAGTAATGGGTGTATAGGAAGTATTTACACTGACTCACAAAAGACTCTGAACTCTGTTGGTTAAATCCACACTGACATGTTAAGACAACTGAAATTTTTATTAGCCACTAGCCAGGTCAATGAATATTGATGCCAAAAATATTTTTAAAATTTTACGTAACATGTTGGTGAGAAATGGAAATTCTATACATTCTGTATAATACATACATGTACACATGTCATAATGTAGAACTTTATTTATAAGTCTGGAGAATTAATTGATTGGCTTCATATGCTAATGGCCGAGCGAGTCCTATATGATAATGGCAGAGCGATTCCTGACTGAAAATATTAACAAGTGCAAAAATGATAGATAAGCGCCAAATAATAGCACAAGGGAGAGGGTATTTAATTTAATTTAAATTATTACTAAGTCAATGTGTATTCCCACTTCGATGAGAAAGTGCTGTTGTTATGCCCTTACTAAAAAGCATGTAACTACAGACTAATTTCACTTTTAAGTTGTGTTAGTAAATTTTTGACAGGGTTATACACAAGTACCGACATAATTTCTTTACGTGTGTCAGCTTATTGAGAATTATCATAATATTTGAAAATAAATTACAAACTTGTATGGTATTTTTCGATATATCGAAAGCGTTCGATAGAATTTGTCATAAAAGTTTTTTTGACAAAACTTAGTGCATATTGGCATTAAAGGTAAAAATATTTCACAAGATAAAAACATATTTAAATAATCGTACTCAAAAATTGTCCTAGATGATTCAACTTCAAATGTAGAATACTCGAACGCAGGATAACTCATGACTTATCTATAATTGAAAATTGTTCACGACACTGGCAAGTCACTTTTAATTCTAGCAAAACAGCAATAATTATATTTCACGGCCCCTTAGAAAAATTAGATATACATTTAACGTTTAACTATACACAACTAAATACGTCTCCTGAACATAAACATTTAGGTGTAACACTAAGCGAAAAAGTAAAGTGAGAAATACACGTAAACAATATATCGAGATCAGCTTCTAAGCATATTTCTTTTTTACGTAAATTTAAGTATACTCTGAAAAAATAAACTTTATTTTTTTATTGTATTTCAGAGAACTGTACTTTTTCGTAAGTTAGCCAAATTTCAAATTATAGTTAATACAAATGTTTTACTTAGGGTTCTAACATATTTCAAATGATACGAAAACCAAACTGTCCAAGAGTTTATTACCAATTCCAATCGCTTTGTTTAAAGCTGTCATCGTACCTTTTAAATAAGTTTTGAATTCGAAAAAAAATACTTTTGAAACACCCTCGATTTATTATTCCACAGGCAGACATTTTTGTTAAATGTTATCAATAGAAATCGACTCGCAGTTCCGCTATAAAAGGCGAGTCTACAGAACGAACGTTATTTCACACCTGTACTCCCAAAGGTAACCAATGGACAGATAATGTGTAATCAAAACATACACTGTACTCAAATCATAAACATTCCGTATTAATTTCTACATAAAAGACTTTAATAAAGATACGTAATAAATAGATTTTATAATAAGTTTTAAATTTATCTTTTTAGTATCCGTAAAATGATATTCACTTTGAATGTAAATATAAATAAAATCCGACCAGTAATCTGCACCCTTCCGTTATGTTGTTTACACAACGTCTCATATTCTGGTGAACTCGGTAACTAGAGCAGTCGGGTCGCGCAACATTTAACAGCGTTATAAGAGACATAGCTGTGAAATATTCATAAAATTATTCGAAATGGATGCTCAATGGATCCTGTAAAACGACCTGAGTGTTCGATTATATTTTTACCGACTTGACCTTGATCTGACATGTCTTTGATTCGTTATTTCGAAAGTGAGGACATTCATATCATAACAGGTGTAGTCTGGACTCCCGTTTGTTTATAATTTTACGATTTTCTCAAGGGAATTAGGAATTACGTTTGATATTCTCATCTTTAAACCTATTGATTACATGCTTGTGAACTGAACTGTATATTAGCCGGCAAAATGTCGAGATAGAGTAAATGAACTTTGTTGATATCAATGTATATTTTCAACATGCAGATGAATTATACAAAAACTTCATTACTTCATACGTTTGTTCTTTACGACAGTAGTTACACAGTGACGACTGATTTACCAAACTCGCCTTTTATATCGATTGTCGGGGCTTGTTTCTATTCAGAAAATTGAACAAATATGGCCACCAATGGAAGTAAAACACTGGGGATGTTTCAAAAACATTATTATTTTTTTATTTAATTAAATTGGTTGAAATACTTTGAGAAAGGAAATGAAATTTCGATAAAATACTTCCCATAATTTGACGTATATTCATGTTTGACATGCTTTCCGTATCGATGTAACAGCAGTGAATGGTACACGTGCGATTACTAATTAGGGGTGTTTGTAACAGGTTGTTTGTATCATTTTGTGACTAATTGCAGTGTATGTGTGCACTAGTTTTGATCAGTGTGTCTTTAAATTGTATAATGTGTGAATCAGAAAATTGTTTACGATATTTCATGAAGTGCAATATCAGCTGGTTATGGACCTTTAAGAAGCAAAAAATAAACTACTGCTTGTAATTTAAAATTAGCACAAAAGCCTTCCGTTTAAATTGATTGTGTTTATACCATGCATGTACAAAGGATAAAATGACATAGTTTTAAATAAACTGGCACGACAGGTATTTCATATTACAAGGAATATATATATATATATATATATATAAAATATATATATATATATATATCTATATATATATATATATATATATATATATATATATATATATATATATATATACCAACAAAATTGCTGTTGCCCTCAGACCAAGTCAATAATAGTATACATTTCTTCACATGATTCAAGAGGATTCTCAATATATAGAAAATGCTGTCAGGATTTTATAGATTTAATAATATTTACATACCGACTTTAGTTCCCTTCAATGCAAGTATATACAGCGATATATTGCATATTCTGTAAATGCAGTCGCGTGCCCCAAGGTTTAACCGCTATACTTTTCAATGTAAAAATACATGAACGAATCAATAAAGAATAGAATATCACATGTTTATTTCTTATATATTTAATCCTAAAAGCCATACATTAGGCCTACCACAAAACAAATAAAAATCACAGAAAGAAATCGGAAACACGAGACTACATCTGTAGCACATGGTACAGCCTACAGGCCCATTTTATGACCAGAACCAAAGACCACAGTCTGCCACAGAAATGAAAGTTCGCTTCGTTGTTACAACAGAAAAAAGAGTTAGACCTAGTGCAACTTTGTTAAGCATCCTTTGATAAACGAGTCGATTTGTTGGCCTTTTTTCCTATCAGAAACAATTCGTCACCCACATCGTGTGAAATCAATTCGTGTGAAATCAAATCGTGTGAAATAATCCCACTTACGTAGGTTACTTACCAATCAGTCATCATGGTTCCCAGCTGATTGGTAAAAAATGCCAAATAATATGGCTAATTTCAGTTGTCATGAATGAATATTAACCGCCTCACTTCTTGTAAGTGACACTCAATCTTTCTATAGTATATCTCATTAATAATATATCAGAATTCAAACGCAAATTCGTTGTAATACATTATACAGCATACTCATGGACCTTCCGGTACACCAAGCAGACAAATATTTTAAAATAACTTAAAAACAAATCTAACACTTTTTTCAAATTTTCCATATCACTAGTTTCTTTCAAAATGATATGAAAATAATTAAATAAACCTTTATTCCATTTAGTATTTCTGGACAGAAAAGGGGAACTACTTCTCGTCTTGCACCCCTGTTTTTCAATGAAAAACAATCCTTAAATATATAAATTTTGTTTTGATTATCTCGAATTAATTAATAGGGCGGTCCCATGAGTTTTGAGATAACGAGATTCCACTCTTTCTCTTTTAAATGACAGTATAGTACACACAAAACATGTACCAAAAATGAAATAAAAATTATTAACCAGATAATTAGCTAATTACAATATATTAGCCAATTATTGAAAAAGCAATTTAAGAACATATTTGTAAACCGAGATATATTCCAAAAATGAACTACTGCTTTTAATATAAAAAATTAGTACAAAAGCCTTCCATTTAAATCTATTGAGTCTATACCAGCGTTATGCATGTATGTACAGAGAATAAGATGACAAAATTTTAGATAAACTGGCGCAATATAAGCAACAGATCTTTGCATGACTCCAATGTAATCAAATCCCTAGGTTTTTATCAATTATATTATCACTGCTAAGCAACAATAAACTACAACCGAAGACTATTAAAATGCATTATTGCCAGTTAAACCACCGATTGTATGGTGAATTCCATATAACTTGGCATTGTGGAGTCTTTTGAATTCTTTCTGGATATTGAGGAGAGTTTGTTTTAGGTAATTCAGCTACTCGACATTAGAATTAATCATTCCTACTTGTCAGCATACTTACCATATCAGTTTTCAGTGAGGAATAAAATGGATCATCCGTGAAGATTGTCGTAATTAAGAATTGAGTGGAATCATCCGTATGATAATTAAAATGTTACTCCGTCTCGCCGGGTTATGTAATTGCACGTACCAAAGATTTGTCGACGAGGTTATTTGAACAAAATAATTCTCTTCACTGATGAATATATTTTATGCTCACTAAACGGAATAAATGATGACAATATGTTGAAACGGTACAATCAACATGCACGATCCCGATAGGGCTACGTAAAGAAATTATTTTCCTTTCACCCAATGGAAATCTTCCACAGGTAATGCCCATTTAATTGTTGTTCATGAATATAGTTCTGAGAAATCAATTCCGGAATTTAATAGAAAGGCCACCAGGTAGTTACACGGTGTTTTTAATGTTTCAGTAATAGATTTCACGTTAGCATTTAGTTTTCCTAACCCGATGTATTTAATGTTACATTATGATATAACAATGTTCTAGTTGCGCTCTCTCTAATGCAATACTTTAGTTCATATTGCTTTCTTTTGCTGTCTTCCAATTCTTTGATAGTTTGGTGGATCGCTATCGTTTAAAATAGGTTTTATCTTATTCACGTGGTGGGTACCAAAGTCTCAATTACTTATTAAATACTGACACACTGGAAGTTGAATTAATATATATAATATATTTAATATAGTTAATATAATAACAAACATATCGTATACTGGGAAAATTTCGCCCCGTTTTATTTTCGACCCTTTCGTCGGCAGTTGACGAAAAAGTTGGCGAATTAAAAACAGTAAACTCATCTGTTTTCAATACCGGCAGTGAGTATCTATCATATTCAATTTTAATCAACACACCAAATTGTTAAAATTCAGAAAATAGAATGTAAAATGCAATAATACTGTAAATTGGAATTGAGGTGTAGTAGGGCGAAAACTAACCCTGTACACAGTAACACAAACGTTATATAGTAGCGCACATTCCCTCTCCAATCGCTCGGCTTACGAAGTGAAAGTCACGAGTGTTTTGGATGAGACTTAAAACCCAGGTCACGTGTCATTGCATTGGCGCCAGTCCATAGGACAGACCAAAATTTGTAGCACTTCATCTCAAGCTGGTGTTATATCCATATAATATTAAATTGACAGTGTTGATCGAAAGAAAGTTCACGAAACAATATACAAATCAGGTGAAAATTGGACGCACACGGAGCTCAGAAAATCCGAAGCTGGGATTAGGTGCCATGGAGGAGTAAACATCCCCTATCGACCGGTCGCAAACGCAATGAATGTTAAAGGAAAAAAAACCTCCTCATAATCAGTATATATGATTAAATAACTACCATCCAACAGGGGTTCCAACATTTATCTCAGTGAAACACTATTTTTTCTTTCATCATGTATTTTCTTGTCAAAAACACTGATTGTGTTAACTACATACGTATATTTGCAAACCCGGAAATCAAATGTCTGAGGCACATGTCCGACAATAACAGCTCCTTTCAAAGCCGAAAATCTTGCCTCATTTGGAATTGCAATATTTTTATTGGGGAAAAGCTCTCTGAGACTCGGAAAAGTCCCAGAACCATTAAAATGAATTGTGCATCTTTTTACACTTTGGTCTTTTGTCAACTTTTGTGGTGAACTATGTTGTCCGTGGGTTCTTTATAAAATACCTTTGAAAGATCGGCTTCCATTGTCAACTTGTCACCGATCAATGTTATTTTACCCTTGTATTTCGCTTTATTCTCCAAATTCGATTTGATCTCTTTTCCATTGTTCAGATTTCTGAAGGTTTCGGATAGAGATATTGGTACCTTAAAAGTGATTTTCTCGGTTGATTCTGGTGTGGTGGTCCTCTTTTTTATCTCGAAGTCTGCGAATAACTCCGACATATCAAAATTTATGTTCCTTTCTGACAACCACAAAAAACTTTTTCTCCAACTATGTCAGTCAGCATTTTGCGGAATACATCGTCCACCTTGGTGCCGCCCCAGTCTCCATCATTGGCTTTATGAATTTCTTTCAAATGTGACCCACTTTCCACCTCGTGAGCTGTGATGTCAATGGTACCACCTAACTAAAACATTTTCGTCATATATAGTTACTGCTGCATCTGATGTTAATTCTGGTGTTAAATTGATTAACAAGTATGACTTAAAATCATGGATTTAGCCGTACGGACTTAGTCGTGCAGACAGTAACCTAATACACCGTTGCCCTGAGTAACAGACCAACTACACTATTTGGCACTGCAACTTACAGCACATTACGCCTCGTTTTGTACAGTTTATATCTACAGCGAATTACACCTCGTTTGTACAGTTTATATCTACAGCCCATTATCCCTAGTTTGTACAGTTTATAACTACAGTACATTACGCCTCGTTTGTACAGTTTATATCTATACTCATTACACCTGGTTTGTACAGTTTTATATCTACAGCACATTACACCTAGTTTGTACAGTTTATATCTATAGCACATTACACCTCGGTTTCTACAGTTTATATCTATAGCTCATTACACCTCGTTTGTACAGTTTATATCTATAGCACATTACACCTCGTTTGTACAGTTTATATCTACAGCACATTACACCTTGTTAGTACAAGTATGCACAGGCTTACAAAGTTACAT
Organism: Atrina japonica; assembly: GCA_030159075.1. Lineage (NCBI taxonomy): Eukaryota > Metazoa > Mollusca > Bivalvia > Pterioida > Pinnidae > Atrina > Atrina japonica. Next base: position 73,825 of record BROG01000236.1, on the reverse strand, counting down.
ATTTATTTCTTTCAGGTATTTACAACTTATTTACACAGCTAATTTCAGTTTGTTTCTATAGTACATGTAGGCATTCACATCTTTACATAGCCATTTTTCATTTTGTTTATGTAACAAATTACCGCTGATCTATACAGGTACTGAAAACCTGTTTGCATAGCTACTTTCAGTTTATTTAAACAGCCCATGCAGGTACTCACATGCTTATATAGCTACTTTCAGTTTATTTTTTATTTATGTATTGTTTGTTTGTTTGTTGTTGTTTAACGCCATTTTCAACAATATTTCAGTTATATTGTGGCCGAATAATGTAAAATATATCTATTCAACGTAAAAATGGAACATTTTTATCTGATAAAACTTTTGCACACTAAAATTTCTACAATACCATATTTTATAGATTTGTAAATTAATAAAAAAATATTTATACAGCTCAAATTTTGGAAAATAAACCGATTACCTTTAGATATTCTAAAATGATGTCGCCAGCGACGTTATTAAAAACACTACTAAGATCTGTCTCGGAATGTTAAAATATATTTAATTGTTAGTATTGTCCGACACGGAATATATTCTTCCTTAAATAATAAATATTTTTGTGTAAGGTTACTAAGACCAATACGAAGTCTGGTCAGAGTAACCTCATCTTTTCTATTACTAGTGAAGACTGGTGGATTGTGGACAAATTTCGTATTTATTTCATTTAATTTATTTTCAGTTTGCAGATGCCAATGTTGTTGAAACGTCGTTGTTTAGTAATCTGTAATAGATTGTTTAAGATCTGTTAAAGGAATCTTATTTTCAGCCGGTAAATTTCTCATATACTAATTTCGCAACCTCATCAGCTTTGGTATTCCCTTTTACGCAGATGTGGCTAGGAATCCAACAGAAGACTATCTCTGTACCTACAGTTGTCGAATAATGCACCGTCTCTATTATTTAAAAATATGTTATTAAAAGGAAGACTTTTTTAGGAGGAAGAGGGAGAAGATACATCCTCCACCTCAACTTCAAGAATATCAAATGGATTTTTAACTTCATTCTCTGGTGTCAAAGGAACTTGTGGTTGTTTTGAGGATTTACTTTTGGTGGCTTTGTTTGGTTGTTCAGGTTGTTGCACCTGTGTCTGAGAAGATGATGATGATTTCGATGATGTTTGTTTTGAGGGATTCTTAAATCCTGCTGATGTAGCAATGTCAGTGTTGATACCCGAGATATCAGTCTGACAGGCTACAGTGGTTGTCTTTTTGGACGTAAGGACAGCAGCATACGTATTTCGAGGAAGCACAATGATTACCTTTGCAATTGAAACACTTTGGCGTTGCATTACACTGACTGTGAAAATGAAAATGACCGTCATCATCGTCTTCGTCATCTTTACATTCAAGTTGAAAATCACATCGGTAACAAGTTTTATTACCTCTACAATTACTACTACCATGACCAAATTTTTGACAGGAGTAGCATCGTAAGGGTGGCGGGTAGTACAAATCTACATTTGCAATTATGTATCCAAGTTTGATTTTGGGAGGAGCTGTTGGTGTGTTGAATGTGAGAAGAAGCGTATGTGTTTTAATTTCTTTGTCATCTCTTTTAATGATGAAACGTCTCACTGATATAACACCTTGATATTTCAGGCCATCCAGGATGACATCATCTGCAAGTAAGTGTAGATTTTTATCTTTATCACTCACACTCAGTATACCTTTGCTTGTGTTTTAATACTGTAATCTGGGAATACCTTCACTTCTATTTCACCGATGTGGCTACATTTCAATAAATTGATCGATTGTTGTTTTCGGTCACATTCAAACCAAAAGATTGCCATTTCTTTGTTTCGTTATATTCTTAACCGTAACTTCCAGCGACAGCTTGAATACTTTTGTCGATCAAAAATGGAGAATCTTTAGCCAAAGCCCTATCCTCTGCAGATATTGCCAGAAATTTAGACCAGTCATCTGTGTCATTAGATGTTTTCACTATTGTCAATTAGTCTATTGCGTTGAGATTTAGGTGGTTTTGTTTGGAATCCATGGGGATATATTTAAATTTTATTTTCGCAACCATTCACCCTCCAGGGAGTGTCAACATGGACCGGGCAATACACTGTGGATCTCCAACAGCAATGCACTGAAATGGCTTGCGAAAGTATACTCAGTTGCAATGAAAAGAAAAGCATTAGACTGACACAATGTTTCATCGGATACCTAAAGATAGAAAGACTATGAACAGTCCATAGCATGCAAATACTTCTCATTTACACCCGATTGACCCTACATCCACCGCCTTCTGGACAAAAAGGAAAGTTGCATCTTGAACCGTTGGAAAAAATAACTACTTGTGGTGATTGTTATTGAGGGCCAGATTGGAATACTTTTCCTCTGCTTCAAATCCAAAAGAATGGAATTTTCTTTTTGTCATCAAATAAAACACAAGTTGATGTTTTCAGAGACTGCAATCCACCAATAGCAGCGCTCCATGTCATTGCTGAGCATTTTGTTGGTTCTTTTTGGAATTCATGCAGCAAAGAAAAAATGCGTACCCAGAAAATCTTGCACCGAAATCAATAGCTGCCACAATTAAGTGGTCCCTACACGACATGTTCCTGTCTGTTTTCTTCCGCCTATATTAAAAAAATTGTTGGTAAATAAATGTTAACACTTTGAATGTCAAATACATTTAATTGGTGTTTATTTCAATGAAATTAAGAAACCTGACAATACTTATCAAGTATGACCTGTATTGGTATGTATTATAAATGAAAATTATGCTTATATAATGTTAATCAATCAATCAATCAATCAATCAATCAGTTAGCCTATCTGTTGTTCTGTCGGACTGTATCTCTATCTATGTAGCATATTTTATTTGTACACGTATATCGATTCTTTGTATATCAATGATATTCTATATACAATTAACCGTAATGTGAAAGATACAACATCTGCATATGTAAATTTGAATTTGAGTAGTTGCAGGTTTTCTTGTCGTATAAGAACCCGTGTTCGAATTCTAGCTAAGTTGTGATGACAATTCCTTTGTCATCAATTGTATGTTGCATTGTTAAACAATCTCCATTGCACAGTTATCAGTTAATAGCACAGGTAAAATTTTGTGGCATTTTACCTAAAGCTTTAAACATCTCAATATACGAAGGTGAATTTTTATCATGAACATATACTTGAAAGCATTGAATACTGCAGGAAAAAAAAGGATTTGTATGTTATATTGACCTATAATTTCCCTAATTATAGACCAAGTATGGCTGTATTGACTGATCATCTGTCGTTATGGAAACGTTTATCAACCACTGCAAAATATAACTAAAAAGGGATTCAATGTTTGGCTATACAGTAAAACATTGTCATTAAAGGCGTATACACCGTGTTTTTTTTCTAGTTTTTAAATCCCCCTGTCCCTAAATGTGTAATAAAAAATGATTATCTCCGACTACTATACACCAATATACATGTCGGTAAATCTGTTCCTCTGCATTGATTAATTATTTGATTGAGATAGCAAGCGTTCACTTATGTCATTAAGCTCCCTTAAAATCAGCAGACCATACGCTGCTATCAAATGCTCAACTTCTTTATCGAGTTGACGAAAATATGTAAATAAATACAAAACAGCACTATAATTAGAATTACGTTTATTTATTCTTTTTGGCGATATATGGCCAAGGTTCCTTTCAGATTCAATATGGAAGCCAGTACTCAAATTGAGTCCTATGGGCATTCCCAAAGATATAAATATATGCAAATGAAAATGTTGAACTCTGAACTCCGAGATCGGTCGGACAGAATAAATATAAATAGCGTCTGCTAGAAAAATTGAAAGACTCTGAAAACGGAAACTGATGAGCGAAATTGCCACATCAATGAAATTGATGATAAAGGTTTGCACGACACTCTAATCCAATCCACCAACACTCAGCGCCGTCTGATTTACAGTCGTGACGACCTCGATAAGCACAGGTAATTTATCTGAAAACGTATTAAGCTGAGGCAGTAACAAATTCAAAGAATTTCAATAATATATACATACTGGAAATGCAGGGAGGGCAGGAGGGTAGAAAATTTCAATGTGCACTGACACAAGTCGCAATACCCTTATATACGAACGGATTTAAAGATAAGTCAAGAGAAGTTCAGCTTACCCGAAATGTATTCGGCTACTAAATGTTCGTGCCATGATCACTCGAACAAATAAATATAAAAAAATAATGTGTCGACCTTTGATAAACAGATTTAATTACCGTTAATTAAATTTTCTTAACGCAAATCAAATCTACTTTCGGTTTCAAATAATATGTAATATGCGTTTATGGACTTAAAGGTATAGTTGATCATATCTACTTCAAATATCAAATATCAACGTACCACCTAAATATAGAACTATAAATAAGTCTAATTCGTTTGAAAAAGTAAATGATGATTAACCAAAAAATGGAGATCAACAATACCTGTAGTTTATAATTTTACAAGAAATCAAATTCTCAAAATGGCGTTATTGTATCTTAAAGAGGCCAACAAGGGAATGACTTACGCGTTTACTAGTGTATGATACGTATCAAACTATTTTAGCTAGTTTAAGTTCAAAGTAAATTCATCCGTAAATACAACCAAATAAATATTTTTCAAGACGAGGGTCCTTGGTTAAATCACGATTGAACCAGATTGCGAAAGGTAATTTTAATTTAACGCTAATTAGATGTGTGTATCATTTGCGTTTGTTTAGTTCTGTAATGATTTATACGATTGTAGGTTTTTATTTTAAAAATGAAGTTTTTCATAGCCCTTATTATGTACACTATAAATTGGGGCATTCCAGAATGTATTTTAATAAAAAAAAATCTCAGATATCAAAATATAAATCAAATAAAATGTCCAGAACATAGATAATCCGTAAAAATGGACAAAGACGGACCTCTGGAAACCAACAAGTGGGATCAGGTGCCATGGAGGAGTAAGCATACCCTGTCGACTGGTCACATCCGCTGTGAGTCCACAGTTAAGTCCAATAAAATACGTCAGGAGTGAATCCTCGTCACAATTGGTACAGACGTCTCAACAACCGGCAACGAAAAAGCAACTCAATATTTCACTTAGTGAAACAGTTTGTTTGTTTATTGTTTGTTTATTGTTGTTTTAACTTCCCACTCAAGAATATTTCTCTTATATGGAGACGTCACCAAATGCCGGTGAAGGGCTTCAAATTTTGGCCTATGCTCGGCACTTACGGTCATTGAGCAGTGAGGGTTCTTTAACATGCCGACACATATTGTGACACGGGACCTCCAGTTTTTACTGTCTCATCCGAAAGGCAGGAAACCAACCTGTCGCCGGCGGGACTCGAACTCACGACCTCATGAGCCAGAGTCGAGTGCGCGACCGACTGAGCCAGGCCGGCTCCTTAGACTATTATACCGAACGTAAAATTTGCGGAACGTTGACATTAAACGTGGTTTTCGATATCCCTGTGTCAATAATTTGTCAGGGAGTAGTTTACCTCTGTATATGAAATCTTCACATGTTGTACATGCGTGTGTTTGATTCTGTTGTATCTTTAATTTCTAGATCGCTGGGATATATCGCATTGACATATGTATGAGAATTGTCATTATCAATTGACAAAATGTCGTCGATATATCTAAATGTCAAATTAAAGGCCACCGCTAACGTTTTCTTCTTTTGATTCAGCAGTTTCTGGATGAATAAAGGGACACAATTGGTTCCCATAGGAACGCCGACAGTTTGTCGAAAGACCACGCCTCCGAACATTACAAATATATGGTCTATTTAGGAATTTCAGTATGTTTTTTTATATTAACTTCAGTGTATTTATGTGTAGAATCAGAGTGGTGTTGGACAAAATAAGTATCCTGATAGCCAATCATTAGATACTTAAATTTTCGGGCACCACCTTTAGTGAAAAAACAGTTGTCTATGATGCTAAAAAGTCTTTCTTTTAATTTTATATATGGAATAGTTGTGTAAAGAGTAGAAAAGTCATATGTTTCAATACTGTGAATTCGAGAAAAATTGTGTGCCTTCAAATTTTCTAAAGGCTGTTTAGAATTCTTTAGTATCCACATCTGATTTACACCGCTTCTGGAATAAGCAACTGTATAGTATTGTTGAAATTTCTCCTTAACGGCTGTCAATATCTGTAAGGAGTAAAGATAAAGGTTTGTTAGGACATTTGATGGATTCTGCTATGTATCTTTGCTAATATACGGTTTTATGGAGTTTAGGTGTCCAATATAAATATGGTAGCTCAAAATCGGTATCCGTTGTAGGTATATCAAATAACCTAAAGGACGTCTGACGGATTTAATATTTTGACATTGTATTCATTTTAATCTTGGGAAATGTATTTTGGTGTGTATCGATATAACGATCTATAAAGTAAATATATCTCGGGCGATTGCTCGGAATTTTACGTGAGATAAGGTAATTGCTATTAGATACGTTTGGGAATTCGTGTTTTTCTGGTGGTAACGATAGTACGCAATACAAGTTTTAAAATATAACTTATAAGTATGTTGTCATTTTATATGTGTAAATCAATGTAACGATGCACACACACACACACACACACACACACACACACACACACACACACACACACACACACTAATGAAAATGTAAAATTCCTTCTATACCTCTTTTTCCACTCCAAAATACACAATGACCTCTGTTATAATGGACATTGTCTATCACATACTGTTCCATCCTGTACGTCTTGCAGACGATAGCTGTTCTGCCCAGACGTTTCTTTTTTCCAAGACTTAAATTTGCAAATAACGGCATAGACACTTTAAACATTAGCAATGTTTTAATCACAGAATGATTAAGTTCTATATCCCGCCGTATTTTAAATTGTAGACAACGCCTTTTATTTTATATAGCTATAAACCTAGTATTGAATCCAAACTATTTTTAAAATTAAAATTACAAACAAGTTTTGAAGTGGCTACATATCAAGAATTTTAACAAAGTATTGTCACATGTCCTATAATCAACCGACATGTTCCTTTATTAATATAAAACAGACTTCTTTCAGAAGCTTTTCAATCTGAAGAAGTAAACGCTAGCCAATTTGACATTTAAATATGTCGACGAAGTCTTGTCAATTATTAATGACAATTTTTATATGTTATGAATGCTATATATATGTTACATTTACGTATGTGTTTTATCTTGTTTTCGTATTTCTGAATGTTTTCTAGTTGTATTTCTATCCCTTTAGTGACTTTATTTGTTTTCTCCTGTATGGTACCCCATCTACATGTACACAAACCTGAGTTATTATATCTGTGGTCAGTCTGTTGAGATTTTCGCCAAGATTTCACGGACTTCTTCTGGCAGTAAAACGTGTTCTGATATTACCATGGTTAATTTTGCAGTTAGAAATTGGTTACCTCTTCTTATAATTTTATGATATACAGACACCAGTCCTTAATAGAGTGAGTATTTCCACGATCCTCACTAACTACCAAAGTGAACAGAGGTGTAACGGAAGCAGATCCAGTGATCACGCGATAATGAGAACTGTAAAATAATAGTGATGTAATTAATATGAACACAAATCTATGTAACTCTGTTTTTTATGAAGATGGTTTGAGAGGGAAACCATCGGTCAGCCTGTTACACTGGTGTCAGAAGTGGGTAGGATTGGATATGATATGGCCAAATCAGACTATCACCAGGATCCAGTTGTTTATCTGTTGGTTAAATTTAACTACTGGTTAAACATAACCGTGGTTTATATATTGTAACCAAGGGTTATATAATCTAGGATTGAATTTTGATTACAGTGCCAATTTTTCAGTCATTTTGGAAATAGAGCACTTAATTGGTTAAAATATGTAACCGAGTCTCAAAATATGGCTAAATTTTCCATATTTAAGCGGTGATTTAACAAAAGTTATATTTAACCAACCATTGAGCAACATAATTTAACCCAAGGTTAGTAGAGGAACAAATGGGTCCAGGACGTCAATTCTCAGTACTCACATCACACGGGAAATGTTTGAGGATTGATGCATTTTCATGTTTAGCAACAGTATTAGAACAAGTGACATTTGTAACTTTAACATAAGGTATATTTATCCAATCAACCGACTTTTACAGTCATGAACAAATAACATTTTGTGAATCTATTATATTGACTGAAGCAAAAACTATCAATTTCATGTACTGCTGTTTGATATTATTTGAATATTTACTATATTACATTTGTTATATTGTTTTATAGGCACACTGGAAGGCGGAATACTATTAGGGTTAATTTGATGCACACTGAAACCCCGAAATTCAAATTCAAGTATCACATCATTAAGTCTTGTGTCTGTGGTAAGGATGTGTTCATTTTATTATTATGGAAGGAGTAAAATATGAAAGATTTGACTTCATACTCGGGTGTACTGTAAATAGGGTATGTTGGAATTTTTCAGTTGATTTCTGGCATTGTTTTGTGCTGTCTGTATTTGTGTAAACTTTTGTTCCTTTCAGTCATGGCCGAAAGTTTGAAAAAATAAATGATTGAGGTTGATGAATCCTGAGGTTACAAGGATGATACTTTGATAGAGTTTTTCAAGACTCAACAAGAAATGGAAAAGGGAGGGGAGACACACGGAGAGACAGCGTCTAACGACAGAAGCTGAGGACTGTAGAATGAAGGACAGGTATGAAAATGAAATGAAACTGCAGCAGATGAATCATCAGTATCAGATGGAAATCCTACACGAAAAGGGAAAACTGAAGAGGTAAGTGGTAACGAATAGGTGAGTGATGTTCCTCTCTTTAAAGGTCCTAAAATTCCAGCTTTTGACGACGGGAACGACGAAATGGATAGTTATTTAAGAAGATTTGATATATACGCAGAATCTCAGAAATGGCCGAAATCATCATTGGCTAAAAATCTTGGCGCACTGCTTAAAGGTAGGGCACTTGATGTTTATGCTTTAATGCCACCAGAAAATGCTCTGGTTTACGTAACATTGAAAACTGCACTTCTTAAACGATACAATCTTAGAGATGATGGGTTTAAATGTAAATATAAATAAACATTACCAGACACTGGTGAAACATTCGTTCAGTTCTATGTGAGATTGAGCAGCTATTTACAAAGATGGTTAGTCATGGCAAAAGGAAATAATACATATGACGAACTGTTTGATTTGATATTACGAGATCAATTTCTGAATATCTGTAATAGAGATCTGGCATTATTTCAAAAGGAAAGAGTACCACCTAATGTTCAGAATATGGCATTACTTGCAGACCAGTATCGAGAAACCAGAATGACGAAATCTAAACATTAATTTCCCACCACTTCAATTGGACACTCAGAAATCGCTAAAGGGCGATAACAATAATGCTCAATTTTCTTCCGTACCAAAATCAGAACGTCGATGTTATGTCTGTCATAAAAAGTCATACTGCATTAGAATGTAGAAACAAAGACAAACTAAAGGAGCCCATGGTTACTCAGGAAAATAAAGGAAATGTCGATGAAACAGCTAAGGTGTGTTGTATTACAACACTCCTTACTAACTACCTACGTAACAGAGGTGTAACGGAACCAAAGCAGATTCAGTGAGCACGCGATAGAACTGTAAAATAACAGTGGTATAATAAATGTAAACACAAATATATGTCACTCTGTTGTTTATGAGGATTATTAGAGAGGGAAAGCCTCGGTCAGCCTGTTAAAATATATCCCAACGAACTAGAAATAAGGAACAACACAGAATCCTATACATAAGCTTCCTACTGAGGCAGTTTACTTACTATAGATACAGATGGGACAACCAGATTATACGACAAACGTGATGATTTTAACCGTCCCTTTAAATTATACTTTAAACTAACATTTTCTCTCTACATTAATATATAAATGTAATATTTTTGTCCACTTTCCACGTTTAAATAATACTATGCCCTTTTCGCCTGCATATAGTGTTTATATCTCGCAGATTATCGGATATGCCGGATCATGTTCAACATATGAATATATCATATACAGAGATTAACTACTTACTGATAATTTATTTTCACAAAGATGTCATCAATCGCGGTTGGTAAAATGACTTTAATTGAATTTGTGAATGAGCGAAATGTTGAATTGCCAGTTTGATAATGGTTGATGAATCGCTTTTATCTATTAGGACGAGGAATTAGTTCTTAGTTATTTCATTTGAATTTTACTGCGAACTCACAGCGGGTGTGACCTGTCGACAGGGATGTTTTCTCCTCCATTGCATCTGATCCCATCTCTGGATTTTCAGAGGTCCATTTGTGTCAATTTTCCTATGATTTGTATATTGCCTCATCAACATTCTTTTGATTAATGCTTTTGTGTATAATTTTTCATACATAAATTTTTAAAAAGTACAAATTTCACAATTTTAATTCAATTACAAAATAGTTTACACTTGAACAGTGACATACTCATAGCGCTGTTATATTTTTAAAAAGTATTTATCTTCAAAGCATTGTTGTTATAGGTAATTCCATGTGAGTGTGAAGTGAGTAAAACCATCAGTATCAAAATCAAAAGGTTAATCCTCCTTGTCATCTGATGTGAATCGGACAATAATTCGATGTAGTCAAGATAAAGAAGATGTACAATAAAACAGATTTGTGTTTTATGATATTTCATACATCTTATCCACACTTTTAGAGAGTGTAAAGATGTAACAATATCATTTTCATTGCACCTGCATGTGACTAGCTGTACGCAAAGATTCTTTGAAGTAACTTCGGCTTCCGTGACACAGGATCCTGATTTGAGGTGTAATCCGGAAGACCAGTGACTCTCATTTATCAAACCAAGCCAGTTTTTGAAAAATGTATAAATCTTCAAAAGAGTTTGTTCTTTATAAGGTAATGGTCTCTTACCATATATTTTAAGTGCTAACATAAAATGAAATACTTTTTGAGACGAACAGACTTTTATAAAATGTCTTTCAAAAAAGGGGCTATATTTTTGTGAAAAGTTTCCTTACTCTAAGTAATTTGTTTATTTTTCATACTCATTCTGTGGATTACATGATCACGTGCTTTGGGACTGCTGTTTAGACGTTGGCAGAGGTTAATCGAGAGTGCAATGACGGACAACTCTGTGTAAGAGTTCGCTTCGGCTGATGCACAGCCAGTTGTTGCAAAGCAATGGTTATCCATGACCTGCGCAATGAATCATGTTATCAAACATGCTGATCTGGCAAAAAAAAAAAAAGAAAACAACTCTAGTGGATTATGATAATATTTATTAAGCCTTCAATAGAAATGAAATATATGACGTATAACAAAAACTTATCAAATTCCAGGCTAGAGGATCCACTACGTGGAGTTACGCACAACAATATATTCAGCAAATCTAAATGTATGCATATTGCCAATGACAGTTTTTTTTATAGCATTAACTACACAAAGCAAAGCTAAACTAATGTACAAACTGTACTAGATACAGAAGAAAAGGTCTGTTAGATCAACATTATCATCATCATCATTAACATCATCATCATCATCATCAAGCAAATGATATCATGATAAAATGGTATCATCATACCATCATCATCATCATCATCATCATCATCATGAAAACAACAGCTTGTAGCTACTGTTTTAATTGTATGACAGCATTTTTACATTGGGCATTCTATACAGAAAATCAGAAAATCGAGTTTTGCAACTTTTTGTCTTTTACTAAATAAATTGCATTTGTTTACGCTGAGCAGTTTTCTAATACGAGGGATGTAAATATTCTCACTCGCATTGCTTCTCTTATACTACATATGTTTTGATAATTTTACGTTGCTGTCTTCTTGAATACACCTTTCAGCCGGACAATCCACTTTTGGAAACCCAGAAATTTCCAATTACATCAATTAAAATGGGAGCTAGGAAATATCTTTCAAGCATGATAAAAAAATTGAATCCATTAGTTCTAGAGAACATGATTATCCAAAAAAGATAAAGGAAACAATAATGACGATAACAGCAGCGGCGACAGACAACGGCAAATTTTGTCAAATTTTCACTTCAGGATAAAGTTAACATGCGTTGGAATTAACTAAAAAAACACTAACTTAAACACAACACTCTACTATATGTAACCGAACGTCGAATTTACTATCTGAAACGCAAAGTGATCTGATAAGCAAGGTAGGACTCGTAATTGAGAGACTCTATTTCAACATTAAGTACTTTCCAATAGGTATTTACTATATTAATGCATTGACAGCAAAGATAAGAGAATTTTCTCGTACGTTGTTTTAAAAATATTTGTATGTATCATACTGGAAATATTATCCTGTGCCGGAAGTTGCGGATGTGGTATTTATGGTTATTTTTCAAGCTGCTTGAATGAATGCACTATAATAGTCGTTCTCATCCAAAGAAATCTGATACGTTAATAAGAGCCAAAAGCGAAAACGAAAACATTTTGTATAATAGTTGCTTTAAAACGAATGACTATGACGTAACGCTAGATATTTTAATCCAATAACTCAAATGACGCTGATGTTTCTTCTCCGGTTTTACAGTCAGTTGCCTCCACTTGTAGCTCTGTACCGCTGAAGGTCATGTTAACAATAACTTTTCTATGATATCCCTCTCCAGGGACATGGACCCTAAGTTCACCTAATTGGATACAGCTTGGATCGGTAACATATTTGGGGTTCTTTTCTGTCGATATGTACACTGGGAACATAATAATATTTTGGTCCTGTTCTATAACACGGAACCTTTTCTCCACCTGTGTGCATCCAACTTCAATTGTTTTGCCAATTTCTAAATACTTGCTGAAAATACCGCAACAACGTTCATCACCTTCGTCTGTGATGAATAGTTTGGACTTCTCATGGACATTTTCCTCGAAAGGCCGTGTCGTTTCAACTCCAAATGTGTATTTGCTGACACGAAAACGAACAGACCTTGGTTGGTGGCCAAAGATAACAGCTCCTTTCAAAACAGACAACCCTGCATCATTTGGAATGATAACTGTCTTATCAACGAAGGTTCTTTGGATGGCATCTTTTAACATGGGTGACTCAGAAAATCCCCCGACCATTAAAATGAAATTTGCATCGTGTACTTTTTCATTCTTGCTCATGTCTTGGAAGCATTCCAGTACCCGATCCGTTGATTCTTTAAAAAGATCTTTACACACACCAGCATCTACTTTTATCTTATCTTTATCCCATGTTACCTTGCCCACATAATTTTTATTACTTTTTAAAGCTGTAGTTCCATAATTATTCATTTTCTCAAACGTTTCGGATAACGATACTGGTATCCTGAATTTCATTTCACTTGCTAATTGCGGCGTGATTGTCTTCTTTTTTATCTCAAAGCTCTCGGAGAGTTCTATCATGTCGTATTTGTTTTCACTGCTGAAAGTTTCCACCACTCTCTCCCCGAATATGTCGCACAGCAATCTGTAAAACGCTTCGTCCACCTTGGTTCCGCCCCAGTCACAACCGTTAGCCATATGGATCTCTTTTAAACCGCCTCCCTTTTCCACTTCGTGGGCAATGATATCAATGATTCCACCTAAGGAAAGATATCCATTTTTGTATATTTATTGAATACAAGATACACATTTTCTGCAATTCGTTCAGCATTGTATATAGATGCTGATAGTGGAATGATGGTCATATAAGATCATCCCATTTTAATGCTATTCATAATATGTAAACAACAAATATATTAACTTTCAGAAGTCGAACATTACTGACCTCCAGCATCAACAGTGATATATTTTGCTCCCGGTTTGAAAACATCGTATTTGCGTCCTGGCCTCCTTTCGACTGGATCGTATTTGCAAAACAGAGATGCCACCTCTGGTTCCAAAGCAACAAGAAGGCTTCGCCTTTCAATACCAGCCTGAAAAAGTTCATTACTGTATACTTCACTAATGTTTTAAGATTCCGCATCAGAAAAAAATCTGATTCATGACATTTTGTTTATCGAAAAAGCCGTGCACCGCTGAAAGGTACCGATTCTGATTAGAATACATATGTGTACATTTTTTCTAATTGTAGTACAGAAGGATTGATAAAGAGAAGGACAGAATAAAATGTGTAAATACATTTTGATTTTTTTTTAATGAAAAACACGACTTAAAAGTGTCAATAATCATAACGATTATGACCATTTTTGAAACACTGAGTGACGCCAACAAAAAGAAGTGAAATCAGACGTCATGTCGCTCCATGAAATCTTTAATGGGGCATTACCTGCGTTTGTCATGTGCTTTCACTATTTAGACTGATTTACAATAACAATTAAATAGATAAACACAGGCAAAAATAGAACATATTTCTTTATATGTTGTGAAAATTGCTTTAGAAACAAAATTTTGGCACTATCTCAATCGCAATTGATTCAGTTCAGATTACTAATCTGAATACCACATTGGTCCAGACCTTATTTTCACAAAATAAACAGGAATATAAGAATTCGTATGCCTGTGTATAGCTCTTGTTTGATATTGTACATCAAGTGCAAGTAGTAAAAGTAGAAAAATTGAAATAATGTTTTTGGTAAACATAGCTAATGCCCCTTTGATAGAATCTTTCATTTCTTCCTTGTGCGATAAGACAGCAAAATGTAGAATCAAGGGACATTGGAACATCTTGCCCGAGAGTTTAGATTTTTCCGACTGGTCCGCCGGTGATAGATGATTATTTCCTCCCACCTGCTTGTGATAAATCTCTATATCAGATGTCCGTACTAAATATGACTGCATTTGTATATGTGATATGGTCACGCCCCCATGCATTAATTATTCTCGTAATACATCATCATGCATTGTTTATTCCCGTAATACAACCCCTGTTCGGAATTTTTTAATTTATATTGCAATCAATGAAAAGAAAAAAAAGAAACATTTCATCGTCTGCACGTTCGGTGTCATCCAAAATCATGAAACTGAATGCTGAAAAAGGATTCTTAATTCTTTGTCGGCAAGAGTATTGGGATAAGAAAGTATTTTGTTGTTGCCGCATATTGTTATGTGCTTTAATTTGCAATTTAGACACATGATAAAAAGCTTATAATATGACCATTTTGATATCATACTCCTTCTCAACCCTCGGTATCTATTTCAGCCGTCAGACCTCCGGCCCTCTGGTTGATATCGATAACCTCGGTCCAAGAAGTACTATAATATCAAAATGGTCATATAATAATCTTTATGTAATTGTCTATATCAATTTAGACGAGTGTTCATTCCTCATTTATTTCATTTGACCTGTCCACAGGGGGAATTTAATTCTATGGCACAACTGACCTCTAGATCTGTCGTATGTCAATGCTTGTCCAATGTCCAATGTCCACCAAATATCTTTACTGTCTGTTGGACCAACTGACGGTCTAAACTTTAATACCTGCATTTTTATATCTGTGCTAAATATTGTCAACAATAGAAAAGTTATAATTTTATCTAATTTAGATTTGAACTATAACCCATTCACTGCCAACTCGAACACTCGTCTACAGAGCAACGGGTGATTTCACTGCTGATTATGCTTTCTTCAATGATTCACAGATTTATCCAGCTTACCCACTTTGTACAAGGAAATATTTGTCAGACCATCTGTTTTATACACTATGAGGTCGAAGTAAAGCCATATCACGGATGTCTTCCATGTAATGATAATACAGTACATAAAACATAGGCCAGGCATTGATGTGTTAATAAGTGGAAAGAGATGTGTAAACACTCGTAGTAAGAATCTGAAAATCTAATTCGTGTACAAATCAAAATTCGACTTCACCTTACCTTCCATGAACACGATGAATCCCGTGGACGGTCAGTAACAAACCTAATAACTAATAATAAATATTAGCTATTAGGTTTGTTACTCACTGTCAACGGGAATTTGTCGGCGTGATCAAGTTCATCAAAGGCGAGGCGAAGGCGAGCCTTCCATGCACTTGATCAACCCGACAGATTTCCGTGGACGGTCAGCAACAAACCTAACAACTGTTTTATTTTTGTCGAGGACCATATTCTTATTTAGTAAATGTCTATAAGTGTCACTATTGACACAATTCTGAATCAGATCACCCGCCATTGCCGTCTGAAATTTTACTGACCGTCCATAGACCCATGAAAGGCAGTCATGCCGCTTATATCCAATTAAATGACATTTCATTCCGAGGCAAAACAAATTAACATTGTGGATGATTTAAACCGCGCATGATATTTGCGACTGTGTTTTTCTTTAAAATATCATTTTGGTTATAACATCATCTACTTGGCTTATTTTTTATTTACACTTTTCATCAATTTTATTATTAAAAGGAAATTTATATCGTTTAATATTTCTAATCTTTTTACTTACATTTTCTGCCGCCCGCCTCATGAATTGCTTAGCTTTGTCTGTCCATATTGCAGGTACCGTCAGGACAAATAATATTTCGCTAGGATATATTTTTGTTTTCCTTTCTTTACAATTGCTTATCATTTGATCTTTCAAATATTTTATTGCAGCTGTAAAAACATCCATTGCTTTCATTTTCATACCGTTGTCTGCCTCAAGTTCGAAGTTTTGGTCTATCACCTAGATATTGATTTATATTGAAATAAATACAACAACAACAACTTCAACAACAGGAGCAACAACAACAGCAAAAGCAACAACAACATAACCTAATTATCTAAGACACAATCTAATTATTGCCAATTTATGAAGAAGACTAAGTCACCACATGATTGCAACAATGCATACGTAATAAGTAAAATGACATTTTTTCCAAAGTCTTGTTACAAACATATATGTATGGAATCTGGATAGTGTCACGCACTTCCCTATCACATCATCCTGTAGGTCTATGGAACGATCGTACTATTGCATAATCGCCATCATATCATCGCATGATGGCATTCACGACCAACAATTGATGGTACTTTGATGCGATAGTGAAATGCTTGACCCTGTCCGGATTCCATATACATGTATATGTATATGGTATTTCTATACTTTAAGAAAATTAGCGCTTATGGACGTCTAGCAATGGAGTATTCGACTCACAAGCGCTCCGATTTCCGTTACTGTGTATTACCTTTGAAGAGCTATCATGGCATTTGTGACACTTTATAATTGTTTACACTTCAACTGTAGCTCGTGGCATCTCAAAAATCACAATGAAATGAACACAAACACAGAAACACACACAGAGATATGAATATATATATATATATATATATATATATATATATATATATATATATATATATATATATATATATATATTCGACAATGGAGTACCTATATTACGAAAGCACAGGAATTTTGTTTGAAGTTATGAATTTACATCTTCTGAGTTAATGATCATATATTTGATATTGATATTCAGTTACCTTTATATATATATATGTTGATAGTTACTTACCTTTCGATTGTATAACTGCATCTTGAAACGTCGAAAAAATAACCATTCATGGTGTTTATTCTTTAGAGATAAATCCGAATACATCTTTTCAGCGTCAAAGCCAAAAGAGTGAAATATCCTTTCGTCATCAAACAGAACACATGTAGGTGTTTTGGGGGCTTCGATTCCAGTCACTTTCGACCTCCAGGTATATGTTGAAATCTGTGTTGGGTTATTCTTGAATTCGTGTAGCCACGAGAAAGCGTAACCAGAATACGTTGTTCCAAAATCAATGGCCGCTACAATACTGTGTTCTTCGTCTGCCATTTTCCTGTATATGACTACAGTCAATCTATTTCTGAAGAAGAATACTGGACTATGTAAATGCAAATCATATAGGTCTTCGCCACGCTACGCCATCTATATCTATCTATCTATCTATCTATCTATCTGAAAAAAATGTTTGTTCCTTGAAGTAATGCATACTTTATCCAGATTTACCCCGGGTAATAATTTTTTTCATCTGAATTTTACAGAATACCATCCTATTATGATTGATATTAAAATTGATAATACGGTCTCATGTCGTCAAGGGCTGATGTCCCAAGAACTACTTATAACAGGGAACTTTTGAGTTAGCCCGGATTAACGTTATAATCCTGCATTTAATTGCACCTTTTCAATTGTTTTCCTTATGTGTATTTCCAGTTTTCATATTTACCTTCGCAACGTACATGTCATATCCTTACGTTTTAGCGGATTAACATTATATTGTGTAAAGAATCTAAGAGATTGGTAAAATACCATAGTGAATTATTTCGTTGAACTCCAAATGTAGTAGGCTGGAAAAATATGCGGTGATACCGGGAATCGAATCCAGGACTAAGCGAAAAATCAAAGTGGGAAATACACGTAAACAATATATCGAGATAAGCTTCTAAGCATATTTCTATTTTACGTAAATTTAAGTATACTCTGTAAAAATAAACTTTATCTTTTTTTATTGTATTCTATATACTGTTCAGAGAACTGTACTTTGTCGTCAAGTTAACCAAATTTCAAATTATAGTTAATACAAATGTTTTACTTAGGGTTCTAACATATTTAAAATGATACGAAAACCAAACTGTCCAAGAGTTTAGTAACAATTCCAATCGCTTTGTTTAAAGCTGCTATCGTACTTTATAAACAAGTTTTGAATTCGAAAAAAAAAAAAATTAAAACTCTTGAAACACCCCCGATTTATTATTCCACAGGCAGACATTTTTGTTAAATGTTATCAATAGAAACTGACTCGCAGTTCCGCTATAAAAGGCTATAAAATTTCTACATAAATGACTTCAATAAAGATACGTAAAAAATAGATTTTATAATAATTTTTAAATTTATGATTTTAGTATCCGTAAAATAATATTCACTTTGAATGTAAATATAAATAAAATCCTACCAGTAATCTGCACCCTTCCGTTATGTTGTTTACACAGCGTGTCATAATCTGGTGAACTCGGTAATTAGAGCGGTCGGATCGCGCAACATTTGACAAAGATGACATTGAATAAACGTTATAAGAGACATAGCTGTGAAACATTTATAAAATTATTCGAAATGGATGCTCAATGGATCCTGTAAAACGACCTGAGTGTTCGATTATATTTCTACCGACTTGATCTTGATCTGACATGTCTTTGATTCGTTATTTCGAAAGTGAGGACATTCATATCATAACAGGTGTTGTCTGGGCTCCCGTTTGTTTATAATTTTACAATTTTCTCATGGGAATTTGGAATTATATTTGATATCCTCATGTTTAAACCTATTTAGTACATGCTTGTGAACTGTATATTAGCCGGCAAAATGTCGAGATAGAGTAAATTAACTTTGTTGATATCAAT
Organism: Atrina japonica; assembly: GCA_030159075.1. Lineage (NCBI taxonomy): Eukaryota > Metazoa > Mollusca > Bivalvia > Pterioida > Pinnidae > Atrina > Atrina japonica. The sequence continues at coordinate 54,540 of BROG01000236.1, read as the reverse complement.
GTATATTTTCGACATGCAGGTAAATTATACACAAACTCCATTACTTCACACGTTTGTTCTTTACGACTGTAGTTACACAGTGACGACTGATTTACCAAACTCGCCTTTTATATCGATTGTCGGGGCTTGTTTCTATTCCGAAAATTGAACAAATATGGCTACCAATGGAAGTAAAACACTGGGGATGTTTCAAAAACATTATTATTTTTTATTTAATTAAATTGGTTGAAATACTTTGAGGAAGGAAATGAAATTTCGATAAAATACTTCCCATAATTTGACGTATATTCATGTTTGACATGCTTTCCGTATCGATGTAACAGCAGTGAACGGTACACGTGCGATCGCTAATTAGGGGTGTTTGTAACTCGTTGTTTTTATCATTTTCTAACTAATTGCAGTGTGTGTGCACTAGTTTTGATCAGTATGTCTTTAAATTGTATAATGTGTGAATCGGAGAATATTTTACGATATTTCATGAAGTTCAATATTAGCCGGTCATGGACCTTTAAGAACCAAAAATAAACTACTGCTTGTAATTTAAAATTAGCACAAAAGCCTTACATTTAAATTGACTGTGTCTATACCATATATGTACAAAGGATAAAATGACATAGTTTTAAATAAACTAGCACGACAGGTATTTCATATTACAAGGAATATATATATATATATATATATATATATATATATATATATATATATATATATATATATATATATATATATATATCAACAAAATTGCTGTTGCCCTCAGACCAAGTGACCAAGTCAATAATAGTATACCTTTCTTCACACGATTCAAGAGAATTCTCAATGTATAGAAAGTCCGGTCCCGATTTTATAGATTTAATAATATTGCAAGTATATACGGCGATATATTGTATATTCTGTAAATTCAGTCGCCTGCCCCAAGTATTAACCGCTATACTTTTCAATGTAAGAATACATGAACGAATCAATAAAGAATTGAATATCACATGTTTATTTCTTATATATCTAATCCTAAAAGCCATACATTAGGCCTACCACAAAACAAGTAAAAATCACAGAAAGAAATCGGAAACACGAGACTACATCTATAGCACATGGTACAGCCTACAGGCCCATTTTATGACCAGAACCAAAGACCACAGTCTGCCACAGAAATGAAAGTTCGCTTCGTTGTTACAACAGAAAAAAAGAGAGTTAGATCTAGTGCAACTTTGTTAAGAATATCTTGATAAACAAATTGATTTGTTAGCCTTCACAGGATATTCCTATCAGAAACAATTCGTCACCCACATCGTGTGAAATCAATTTGTGTGAAATCAAATCGTGTGAAATAGGCCTACTTACGTAGGTTACGTACCAATCAGTCATCATGGTTCCCAGCTGATTGGTAAAAAATGCCAAATAAAATGGCTACTTTCAGTTGTCATGAATGAATATTAACCGCCTCACTTCTTGTAAGTGACACTAAAACTTTCTATAGTATATCCCATTAATAATATATCAGAATTCAAACGCAAATTCGTTGTAAATACATTATATAGCATACTCATGGGCCTTTCGGTACATCAAGCAGATAAATATTTTAAAATAACATAAAAACAAACCTGACACTTATTTAAAATATTCCAAAAATAAACTACTGCTTTTAATATAAAATTAGTACAAAAGCCTTCCATGTAAATCTATTGAGTCTATACCAGCGTTATGCATGTATGTACAGAGAATAAGATGACATAATTTTAAATAAACTGGCGCAATATAAGCAACAGATCTTTGCATGACTCCAATGTAATCAAATTCCTAGGTTTTTATCAATCATATTATCACTGCTAAGCAACAATAAACTACAACCGAAGACTATTAAAATGCCTTATTGCCCGTTAAACCACCGATTGTATGGTGAATTCCATATAACCTGGCATTGTGGAGTCTTTTGAATCCTTTCTGGATATTGATGAGTTTGTTTTAGGTAATTCAGCTACTCGACATTAGAATTAATCATTCCTACTTGTCAGCATACTTACCATATCAGTTTTCAGTGAGGAATAAAGTGGATCATCCGTGAGGATTGTCGTAATTAAGAATTGAGTGGAATCATCCGTATGATAATTAAAATGTTACTCCGCCTCGCCGGGTTATGTAATTGCACGTACCAAAGATTTGTCGACGAGGTTATTTGAACAAAATAATTCTGTTCACTGATAAATATATTTTGTGCTCACTTAACGGAATAAATGATTACAATATGTTGAAACGGTACAATCAACATGCAGGATCCCGATAGGCCTACGTAAAGAAATTATTTTCCTTTCACCCAATGGAAATCTTCCACAGGTAATGCCCATTTAATTGTTGTTCATGATTATAGTTCTGAGAAATCAATTCCGGAATTTAATAGAAAGGCCACCAGGAAGATGCATGGTGTGTTTAATGTTTCGGTAATAGATTTCACGTTAGCATTTAGTTTTCCTAACCCGATGTATATAATGTTACGTTATGATATAACAATGTTCTAGTTGCGCTCTCTCTAATGCAATACCTTAGTTCATATTGCTTTCTTTTGCTGTCTTCCAATTCTTTGATAGTATGGTGGATCGCTATCATTTAAAATAGGTTTTATCTTATTCACGTGGTGGGTACCAAAGTCTCAATTACTTATTAAAATACTGATACACTGGAAGATGAATTAATATATATAATATATTTAATATAGTTAATATATTAACAAACATATCGTATACAGGGAAAATGTCGCCCCGTTTTATTTTCGACCCTTTCGTCGGCAGTTGACGAAAAGGTTGGCGAATTAAAAACAGTAAACTCATCTGTTTTCAATACCGGCAGTGAGTATCTATCATATTCAATTTTAATCAACAGACCAAATTGTTTAAATTCAGAAAATAGAATGTAAAATGCAATAATACTGTAAATTGGAATTGAGGTGTAGTAGGGCGAAAATAACCCTGTACACAATAACACAAACGTTATATAGTAGCGCACATTCCCTCTCCAATCGCTCGGCTTACGAAGTGAAAGTCACGAGTGTTTTGGATGAGACTTAAAACCCAGGTCTCGTGTCATTGCATAGGACATAGGACAGACCAAAATGTGTAGCACTTCATCTCAAGCTGGTGTTATATCCATATAATATTAAAATGACAGTGTTTAAGAAAGAAAGTTCATGAAACAATATACAAATAAGGTGAAAATTGGACGCACACGGAACTCAGAAAATCCGAAGCTGGGATTAGGTGTCATGGAGGAGTAAACATCCCCTGTCGACCGGTCACAAACGCAGTGAATCCATAGTTGAAATGTTAAAGGAAAATATCCTACTCGTAATCAGTAAATATGATTAAATAACTACCATCCAATAGGGGTTCCAACATTCATCTCAGTGAAACACTGTAATTGCACACAAAATCATTATGCCGACCGAAAAAAATTGCGAAATATTGACATTTATCGCGATTCCCGATATCATTGCGACAGCAACATATCAGTAAGTGGAATATGCATATGATCGAACATATCACATCATTTGCAAATTATAAACACCATATGTAGGCGAAAAGGGATATTACCTAAAATGTGGAAAATGACAATAGGAATGTCAAACTCATCACGTTTGTCGTAAAGCATGTTTGTTAATTTTCCTCTGTGTCTATTATAATCAGAATGTTTTAAGATAAAAAGCCCGTGTTTCAGATTCTTCGGTGTCTTTCATTTCTTGTAACTCAGGACATATGTGATATAGAACAAGAATAAAATACACCAAGGTTATAGTATTGCAAAGGCAGGACAAATCTACAGTTCCAAGAGACAAAGGGTGGTCATAGAAGGAAGGCGAAATAATTAAATATATTTCCAAATCCTTCTAACAGAGAAAAAATACTGTAAAACTATGACTATCTTATGGTAGAGTTTTTAATTTAAATGTTGCTATCGAAACAAAATATAAATGTAGTATAGAATAAGCAGCTGGTGTCCAAGAAATATTGATATATGTATACCCTAGACGACTAAAATGGCTTAAAACAAAATACTTTTTGAAAATTTGTGTTCATTTAGTTGTTAAGGGAGACTACTCGTTCACAAATTTTCAGTTTGTACAGGGTGTTTATAAATACATGTCAATTTATCGAGTAAATCTGTTTTGTTTGTGTATATCTTCATTGTTATACAATATTACATCGACTAAAATATAGATGATAATGTGTGTAAAATTTGACAATTTTCTGTACAATTATATGTCTTAGAACTACAGGAAGTAACACTAGTATTTAAAACAAAACAAGCCAATAAATAATAAATTAAATCATTCAGCCCTATGGCCACATTTAAACAAGCTCATTTCAAAAAATGGTACAATCCACTGTCAGCATTTGGGGGTGTTTGATTTTGAATCTAAATACTGCAAAAATGTCACATACAATATTAACTTGCTCACTCCTGAATTATGACAGTAGACCATGCTATCTATTGATTTGGATGAGTCTAAATGTAACCTCAGACGTGTTAACTAAATTTCAATTTCACAGTATTCTATGGAAGAACACATTTAATTTATCTAGATAGATATGATATGAAAAGTTGTTTTTCAATATCAAAGGAAATGTAGTTATTGAGAGTTTATAATAAATCATATTAATGACCGTTCGTTTTGTTTTTTAAAAAGTAAAATCTTGCACGGAAGGGCATTTCGATTTTTTATCTAATTTTACTACATGTGGTTGATGTAAAGTTTGAAATTAGAGCAATACACAGACAAACAAATCTTATATTCCTACATATTTTGTGAAAATAAGGTCAGGTCCAGTGTTGTATTCATATACAAACAGTAAGGTTGAGTAGATCAATTGCTATTTAAAAAGTGGCAAACCTGGATTTCTCAAACAATTTTCATAAAATATATAGGAATTTAACTTGTGTGTGTGTGTCATTGTATATAAATCAAAGTAGTGAAAAGAAAAAAAATGAAAAAGCACAGTTAATGTCTCTTTAAGTATGAAAGAGAATGTGGACGATATTACTGTTTGTTTGTTACAAGGAAATTTTCGCTCCCGTTTAAGTTTTGCCTTAGATGAGAGGACGAATTTAAAATAAAAGCGAAATTTTCAAACTGAATAATTGAAGAACGGATACACATTCCAAACATTGGTTTCTGAAGGAATTTTCACCCGCATTTCAATGCGTTAATGTTGTTTTTTTTATTAATTTTTGCTTTTTCCGACTCATTTTCATTTGGTGAATAGTAATCAGGGACTGTTGCTATGTAGGTTAATCTATCTACTTAGTTAATGACAATGCTTTGGTTACTGATAGAAACTAATGCACACTGAAAACTAAGTTTTAATAATAGGTATTTTTGTTTTAAATAAAAATCATCTTTTGATCTTATTTTAGTATTTTAAGTTTGAAGGAGAACAATGAAGTAAATTTTTGATGTATAGAGTATCGATTTGTATGTAATTTTTGACAATTTATGTTTTTATCTAATAGATTAGACAATATTGTTTCTTAATCTTAAATTCTTTCTATAAGTAGAATCCGTTGTCGTATAATAATCGGTCCGACCTCAAAATGTGTCCGGTCGAACCTAAATGTTAAAATATTTTGGTCTGTGACTATATAATTGTCTGCCCCTATCAGAATCGGTTTGGCCAGATAATGTGTTCCACCGAAAACGAAAATGTTAACGTCCAGGTTGACGACGTCTATAATACTTTGTTTTCTATATGTATACATGTATATGTGTTAGTGTGAGTGCGTTTTCTGTCACTATCATTTCTGCAGTTAGTGTGTGCCGTTTTCTATCTTTTAAATTGAAATTTAATTTAATTAAAAAATAAAGTTTAAATGACGTGTGAAAGCAAAATTCAATCTTAATTATGAATATGCATCGTGTAGATATGGATACGGCATTGAGTTAGCAAAATAAATTATTTACCCATTTCATTTTATGTGATTTTCTATGGTGGTGCTTGAATATGAAACAAAACTAACTTTGACACCTAAGCTTATATTCGAAATTTTAAGAAAGGTGGGGAAACAATTAATAACATCCACTAACGCGTGATAGCAACTATGACAAAACAAAACAATGGGTTTTAGTTCAACAATGGATTTTAGTTTCAAAACAGTCCGTCAACAGGGCAAAAGGTGATATGGAAGCCATAGACCTGCAAGCTTCCGCAAAGGTAATCCCACCATACTCCAAAAGCTTTATTAATATATTGCCACAGTACAAAGTGTATATATTTTCAGTAGAAATGGAATGACATTCATGTATTGTACACTTAATCGGAGTATGCATGAATGTGAAATTAAATTGTAGAAATTTTACCCACGTTATATGGTAACTGTCTTGATATCAACTTTGCGAAGTTTGTCTGTACGATTCGCATACAACATACAAAGTCTATTTTGGACAATTTGTAGAATCTTTCAGCGATACCTGTCATACATAAGTGTACAAACACACGTAGTATTCATAGCTTTAACAAAGACAGTTTGTATAAATTTCGTACCTTGTGAATGTAAAAAAGGGTTATTTAAACTGCACAAGCTATGTGTATTACGCAATTAGATTTTATATACGAAAGTACATAATATAATGTTGAAACCGTGCCAATGTCTAGCATGGTATCGAGGAGTAATTACATGGACATTCCTTCTTTCGTTGAAAACCTTACACAATTAATTGTTGTCACTTGATTCTTTAACAAAACTACGATATAATCCTCGGAAGATTTTAAAAATGATGGCAGGGTAGCTGTTCGCTGTGTATATAGATTTCGGTTTTTGATTTCACTAAGTTCAACATATCACTTTCATACAAAAATTTATCGATGTACATACCAAACGTGCCAGCTTAATTGTAACTGTAAATTAAAGTTTGTGACTTCAATGTCATTGATAACAAACAAGATTGACAAAAAATACTTCATTGCATCAACTATTCCGTTTGCTGACCTCCGAGTTTTTTTATATTTGGTGGAGCAGCCCTGATCTTTTGTTCAACCATACCTATTCGTGCAGTGAAAAGTTTTAATTACTAGTTCTATGTGGCACTTGCAAGCTATAATTTCTTTACACACACACACACACACACACACACACACACACAGAGACAGACATATATATATATATATATATATATATATATATATATATATATATATATATATATATATATATGTAAGAGCCAGCACGTGCCCTTTATAACCTGTATCAGGTCCCCTTGATCACACTCTTCAACCCTTTATCGCAGCCTCGTTTGGAACGCGTCTTGTACTTTAATTCGGAATACCTCAATTATTAAAACTAATATCTTGCATAAATGCGAGGCTAAGCACATTCTTTGAAATATTGCATTAGACCTAATTGTGAACATTTTCAAAGATTGTTAAATGAAAATGGTATTCTGTATGTATGTTCATCACACCGTGAACTCAAAATGATGTATGGAAAAATTAAATGAGAAAATTATGTGAAAACGAATTATAAATTTAAAAAATTAGAAAAAAAATTTCGTAATATTTGAGAAAAAAAAATCTCCGTAAGAAGAATTTCCAAAATGGTCCTTAGTCGATTTACATCGTTGATTTCCCTCCACTCTTATTATGTGGAGGTTTACTTCCGACATTCTTTTAGCAGAATGCAGACGATGGATTACTTCAAAAACAAATTACCAGAAGCATCACGTTTCGGCAGACGACAGTAGTAGGAAATAATGACATCATTGTTTAAGGATTGTTAGCTAGAGTGTAATTAAAAATTATAGAAAATGTCAAAACATAATGATAAAAAATATCAAGTAAATTACCTATAGAAATTTTTATGTTGCAGTTTCCCAGTTGCTTAGTATTAGGATTTGGCCACGATGAGACTTGATGGGTGCTTGTTTACGATTATTTGTACTTGTTGAACGTAGTGCATCTGGACCTTTCTGGTAGATCAGTTGTTGTGTGTTTAATCAAGGGCATTCTTACTCTGTCATCTTGTTGCTAATTTTAGCCATAGGAAATGTCCTGAATCTTCTAGAAAGACCATTTTATTGATTATATCTAATACGAATTCTGGATATCCTACATACACACGTAGCTCACTTTCAAAGGACCAGATCCTTTAAAATCACGTGTTCGTATTACGCTCATTTGATATACCTACAACGGATACCAATTTCGAGCTACCACATTTATATTGGATACCTAAACTCCATAAAACCCAATATAAGCAAAGAGTTATAGCACGATCCAGCAAATGTTCTACCAAACCTTTATCTTTACTCCTTACAAAGATATTGACATCCGTTAAGGAGAAACTTCAACTATACAGTTGCTTATTCCAGAAGCGGTGTAAATCAGATGTGGATACTAAGAAAATCTAAACAGCTTTTAGAAAATTTGAAGGCACACACTTTTTCTCGAATTCACAGTATCAAAACTTATGACTTCTCTACTCGTTACACAACTATTCCACATAAAAAACTAAAAGAAAGACTTTAAATATCTAGTGATTGGTTATCAGTATACTTATTTCGTCAAACACCACTCTGATTCTACACATAAATACACCGAAGTTGAAATAAAAACATGCTGGAATTTCTAATAGACAATATATTTGTAATGTTCGGAGACGTGGTCTTTCAACAAACTGTTGGTCGACCTGTTCCTTTATTCATACGAAGCAGACTTCATTCAGAAATTGCTCAATCAAAAGAAGAAAAAGTTACCAGTGTCCTTTAATTTGAAATTAAGATATATCGACAACATTTTGTCAATTAATAATAACAATTTTCATACATATTTCAATGCGATATATCCCAGTGAACTAGAAATTAAAGATACAACGAAATCAAGCACACACGCTTCATACTTAGACAAATTACTTAATATAAACACAGACGGGAACTTAGCAACTAGCCTATACGACAAACGCAACGATTTCGGCTTTCCCATCGTAAATTTTCCACATATAAGTCGTAATATCCCTCAGTCACCAGCATATGGATTTTATATTTCACAAATGATCCGATATGCCAGGGAGTGTACAACATATGAAGATCTCATATACAGAGGTAAACTACTCACTGACAAATTATTGACACAGGGATATCGAAACCGCGTTTAATGTCAACGTTCCGCAAATGTTATGGTCGGTATGGTAGTCTTGTTTGCGATTACTCTGTTTCACTAAGTGAAATGTTGAGTTGCGTTTTCGTTGGCGGTTGTTGAGACGTCTGTATCAATTGTGACGAGGATACACTCTTCACATATTTCATTGGACTTGACTGTGGACTCACGGCGGGTCTGACCGGTCGACAGGGGATGCTTACTCCTCCATGGCACTTGATACCACCTGTTGGTTTCCAGAGGTCCGTGTTTGTCCATTTTTACCGGATTTGTATCTATGTCCTGGACATTCTATTGATTTATACTTTGGTTTCCGAGATTTGTTATATCTAGTGATTTCTAGACCTGTTTTAGAGTATATATACAGAGATGGCCATGAGTTTTGGGCAAAACAAGTTTAGAACAAGTTTAGAACAGCTGAGACTATTTTTGGACCATGTAACAGGACAGAAGACCACATTTTTATCTTGGGATTTATAGGAGAATAGTGCACATCAATATTACATACAAATTTATTGTGTCTCGAGTGGATCACTTTAATATTAGTTTGGATGGGGACTTATTGTGTATTCGTGTGGATTTCTGAACTGGAACTGATCTGTGAGTTGTGATTTTGATTTCTATAAACTGTCATATAGTTTAAGTTTTATTTTGTTATTGCTAATAAAATTTATCAATGGCGCATTTAGGGTAATACTGACGTCATAACAAAATTTGGGGCTCATCAGGGATCGATCATGTAAGATTGTACAATATTTTGACTTAAAGTATTCAGCAAATTTGATTTCTGTTTGAAAATTAAAGCCAGCAGAAATCAACATGGTATATAAGGTAGAAGAGGTTTTGCAAACACCCGACCGGGAAATTTTTGAATCTTTGAAGAGTTAATTGCATTAGGTTTACATTTTGAGCTTCAAGTTAAGTCATCTATGAAAAAGAGTGAAATTAAAATTTTAGTAACCACGAAGTTAGTACAATAAGAATTTTTTTTAAACTGATGACTTTCCTCATGTTAAAGCTGAAGGAGGTTATGATTTAGATGCATAAAGATTAGAATTTGAAATGAGAAAGTTAGAATTAGAACAGAGAGATCGTGATAGAGAACTTGAATTTAAAATGTTAGAAGAACGTGAGAGAGACACACACAATTTGAGGTAGAGAAATTCAGATTACAATATGAAGCTCAAGTTAAATCACAGCAATTTTGCCTGCCAGGTCAGAATTTGACGCTGTGTAAAATATACGCTTAGTGCTGAAATTTCTGGAAAAATCTGTTGATAAGTACTTCCGGCAGTCTTAAGTGGCCGCGGATTGTTTGGTCACTATGGTCTCTTTACAAAGTGTGATAATTGGTAAAGTGGCAGAAGTTTATTCAGCATTGGGTCTAGGTGATAGTTCAAACTATGACAAGGTGAAGTCTGCAATTTTAAAAGCTTATGAACTTGTACCAGAAGCTTACAGACAGACAGAAGTTATAAGAAATTTGAAAATCAAACTTATGTTGAATTTGCTAGAGAAGAGAAAAAAAAAAGATTTATTTGAACAGTGGTTACGGTCAAAAAGTGTGAAAAAAAATTTATGCGAACTAATCCTTGTCGAAAAATTTAAATTATGTGTACACCAAGATTTGAGAACTCATTTAGAAGACAAGCATTTTAAAACTCTCAATGAGGCGGCAGTTACGTCGGATACCTATGCTCTCACTCACAAACAAGACTTTTTTGCAAAAAATCATCTGGGATAAGTAATGTTAAAAATTTTCACTCAGAGTTTCAGTCATCTTCATTTACTCAGTCCAATTCACAGCCAAAAGCTCCCGTAGGTGGTCTTACGCCCAGTCTAAAACCTGGACGTGTTGGAGGCCTCAGTGATATAGGGTCATCTCCTATCTTCGCATATTGGAAGAAAAAAGGTCATATTGTAGTGAATGTTTGAGATTTAAGATAAAGAATGACCGAAATCCAAATCGAAATGTCTGTGCTGCAGTTAAGGATAGTAGGAATCCTTCTGTTTTGTCTCAGTCTGAAATTTCTGATGTTCAGGATTGCAGGAAGTCCAGTTTTTATGATTCTATGGCAGATTATAAGTCCTTTTTGTCTCAGGGATATGTGTCAGTCGGGACGTCTAGTAAAGGTTTACCTGTTCAGATTTTACGAGATACTGATACTGGTGCTGCCCAGACTTTGTTGTTAGAGGGTGTGTTGCCTCTGTCTGAGCACACTTCTGTTGGTGGATCAGTTTTATTATAGGGTGTGGAGCTAGGCGTCATTGATGTATCCCTCCATAGAATTTATATTAAGACTGATTTAATTACTGGATCAGTGATTGTAGGTGTGCGACATACTCTACCAGTTGAAGGCATTTCCTTGCTGCTAGGCAACGATTTAGCAGGTGACAGAGTTGTGGCGGATCCGATTGTTTGTAAAGCCGTTACACCTGATGCTAGTTTAGATGATGACAGTGACCTGTATCCAGCGTGTGCTGTTACCAGAGCATTGGCGAAAAGGCAATAGACGCAAAGTCCGAAGTTCCGGTACTGATAGTGTCATTGATATTAATGACACTTTCCTTGCCAATTGACATGACAACCCAGCCAATGATTACACTGCAGATGTGTCTCTGAACATGGCTCCTGATCATGATTCCTCACTTGGTATTTATCCGCTAGTGGAAAAATCGTCGAACACTCTCAGTCATACAGTTGATTGCCGAGCAACAGAATGACCAAGGGATACTCAAGCTCCGTGAGAGGGCGCTCCCACCAGAAGTGGGCGTGTTGATGGTGTCGAGGGGGTGTAGATGTTGGCTCCGTTGCATCGTATCATTACCGGTCCGTCCTGCTTTGGTGCGTGCTGTGCGATGCCAGAGGGGTGGGGTGGAGGCGCTTGTGAGTGGATGGTGGAGGGTGTGGCGTCTAAGGTGGTTGTAGGGTGTAGGTAGTGGGGTCTATGGCGATCTGCGGGCGGTTTGTGCGTATGTTGGTTGCTCGGCGTGAACGATGCTTTCAGGGGCGCGCTTTGCTTTAATCGTCTATGTGAAAGTCTGAGCGTGATGGCAGTTGGGTCCCTTAATGACTGCTACTCTTTTTGTCGGCGCTCGGAGTTCGTGGTCTTGTGATGGTGTTCGAGGGGGCTTTTCTTTGTTGCGCATCGATCTTGTCTTGCGTTCTCGTTTGGGGATGGGAAACGGTTTCTTGATGCGGTGTTCGGCCTTGGTCTTTTTGTGAGTTTGCCCTCAGCGTCACTTTGATTCGGGAGCATCTGTTTCGCCGTTGGAGGCTGGTGCGCGTTGTTCGTCTTTTGTCTGTTTGATTGGTTTGCTTCGGTTTGCTGCTGTCGTGTCTAATTTGAGTGGTGTGAAGTCGTGGGCCGGGTCCGTGTCTTGCTAGTGTCGACGTTCTGGCCTTTCGTTATTTTTCCCCCGTGTTCTTGTTTTTTCTTTGTGTTATCGTTGAGTTGTCTTACGACGTTCCCCCCCTGTTGCTTCGTCCTTCTTGTGTGCTGGTGTCTTGTTTTTCTTTGTTTATTGGTCTGTTATTTCTCGTTGGTTTGCTCCTTTGTTGTATCGTTTCTCTGTGATTTATATCGCTTTTTCCTTCGTAATGATGCCTTGTGATGCGCTGGATAGTTGGGCAGTTTTGCCGCAATGGGCGCGCGGGGACTGTTATGTCTCTTGTTGTCTTGGGTAGGTGTTTGTGTGAGCGTGGTATGGTTTTCAGCCTTGTTCGTCACCGGTGTGGGTCGGCTGTCGGTTTGGTGTGGGGTTGTTCCTGTCGCGCTGCCTCTTTCTCCTTCCGGTTTGGGGGGTGAGCTCTCCGACGCTGGGAGGGTCGTTACTTTTTTGAGTGGTTTGTTCGTGGGGAGCTGCTAGGAGTTGGCTGGTGTCTGCAGTTAGTTCCGTCGGTGCGAGTGGGCGGACTACACGGAGTCGAACTTCGATGCTTGTTCATGTGGGCACTGTTGCTGGTGGCTTTGGTGTGCCCTTGCCGGCATTCTTGGGGTGTCTTAATCATGTGTCTCAGAGGACCGGTCCCTCTGTATTCGTTTTCTCTCGTAACTCTGGTGTTTCGTGGCATTGAGAATTGCTAGCTATCCCTGTTTGTGAGTTTTCTTTTCCCTGGTTGCCCAGCTTTGTCACTTTGTCTTTCTGAGGGAGTTGTCCTTGGTAGGTGCTAGCGGTGGTCGCGCGACGTGTTGTGATGTGGTTGTCGTCGTGCTGGCGTTGGCCTGGTTGTGTCGTCTTGCTCCTTGTGCAATTGTTTGCGGAGAGGTAGGGGTGGTGCAGGGTCTTGTGGTGTTCGTGTGGCCTTCGCTCTGTTGTTTGTTTTCTCTCCTGTGTTGCATATCTTGTCGGTATGTTACTGTTGTTCGTGGCTTTGTCGGTCAGCTTTGGCTCGCGTGTTACAGGTCTTTCTTCTTGGTCGTACACTGTTTCTCTGTGTGAATGTTCCTGGCTGTCTTCAGTGTACTTTTTGGCTGACCTCTTGCGCTCGGCATATGCGGTGTTCATACCGTTGTTTTGCGCTTTCCTGTTGGTGTTTGGCTTTGCGTTTTTTTAGTTTGCTCTTTGATGCTGTCTAGTGTATTCATTGGTAGCGTTAATGTTTGTTTCGTTTTTCGCCGTCTGATTTTAGTGCTCTCCGGTTTCGGTGCCTAGCGACTGGTGCTTGATTTTCTGAGAGGCGTGTGTTCCTGACGCCGTGTGGGGCGTTTTTGGTGCAGCTGTGTTGCTTTGCGCCCTTTGGTATTCTGTTCCTTGGTTTATCTTTTTCTTGTTGTATGTTCGTGGCCTGTCGGTGGTTTGCTTATGTCGGGCTATTTGCCGGATCCCTCTCATCATTTTCGTCGGTGTCGTCGGTTGTCTGAGTCAGGCTGCATGACGTGTACTGCTTTTATTCTCGTAGACGTTCGTACTGGGGATCTTTTTATGGTCTAGTTTTCTTCTTGACTGCGGCGTATGTTTGACCGGTAAGGCGCTCGTTGTTTTGTCGTTGGGGCCTTCCGGGGGGGGCTGGGGCGCCATTTTGTGGGTATGTCTCTCGTTGAATCTTGTCCGGTCCTTGTGCGGTCTGTTTGTCGTGTCGCGTTCTTATGTCAGTTCGTCTCACAGATTGGTTGTGTAGTTGGAGCTGGCTGTCGCGCGTGGGTATCTGTCGTCTGTTATTTGTGTTTCTGTGTTCTTTGTTTTGTCTTGGTTACTCTCGGAGGAGTGAGTCGTATCTTCCTTGATGTGGGTATTATGTTTGGTGTTCCGCCTTTGGCGATGTCCTCATCTTTTTGGGTTTCTAGCTTTTGTCCTTCGTTTCGGATTTCGTGTGGGGATTGTGTCCGGCAGTTTTCCAGGTACCTGTTGCTTCGGTGGCGGGGCTTTATATTGGTGGTCTTTTGTCGTTTGGATTTTTTGTTTTTTCTGCATTGATGTTGTTTTTCAGTGTTTGCTTTGCTATTTTTGCGGCGATTCTGTGTTTTCATCGACTTTGTCTTTATCTTTTTTTTTCTTGTTCTTTGTCCCGTTTCGTTTTGGTCATTCTCTTGTCCCGCGCATGTGATCGAGTGTGTTTTGGCTAGGCGGTTGTCGTTTTTTTCGTCTGCTCGGTCAAGCCGTCAGTTTAACTCCTTCCGTTGTTTTAACTGATGTCGTATCTTCGTATGATAGTCGTTCCATTGTGTCGTTTTTCATCTTGTGCATGATCTGTTCTTGCTTTCGTGCGGATGTTTTCTTTGAAGGGTGGACTGCGATGCGTGCAGTCCATGTTCCGCGTGTCTTTCGTTCTTCGATGGGTATTGTTGCAATCTTTTTTCTTTTTATATGTACCCCTTCATCCACTTTTTAGTGGTGTAGCTGTGAGCTGTCTGGGCTCTGTCTTCCCGGCGTTATTGTCCATTTTTTGTTTTTGTTCTTGATTGTTTTTTTAGTCTTGTTCGTTATTTCGACTATCCCGTTCTCTTGTTTGTTACCAGTAGTGGGGGTTATGATTTTGATTCGTGATGTTTCTTGTTCTGCGGCCTGTTTTGAGACGCTGTTTGACCGTATTGACTGGTAGTACTCTGGCTGCCAAGTTTCTTGTTTATGCCTTGCTAAGTTTTTTTTCCCTTTAATGTCTTCGTGTTCGTTTTTTTCGTTGTCCGTATTGTGCTATCTGGTGTGGAGCTCTTCTTTTGTAACTCTTTTCTGATATTGATGTCTTGGGTGGTGTGTAGGCTGTCTTATATGTTTTTGGATGTGTCTCGAGCTGCCTCTATTTTTCCTCTATCCGGTGGTCGTTGATTGGTTTCTTGTTGCCTACTTTTGTCTTGGCTCCCCCAGTGACTATTGTCTGTGTTAGTGGTCTGGGCGGCCGTTTTTTTTGTGTTTTGTGGCGGCTGTGGGTTGTTGTTTTTTTGAGGGTTCGGGTTCTCGTATTGATGTGGATAGCTTGAGGTCTGCTGGCGTGTTGATCAGTTGTTGTGCGTTGTTGCTTGACGTATTTATTTGTGGTGAGCGCGAGGTGTTTAGGTTTCTGTATCTTCGTATTTGGGATTGGTGGTCCGTTGTGCCTGTTGTGTGTTGAAGCTGATTAGGGGGCCTTTTCATAGGTTGGCTTTGGTAATGGTAGATCGGGGGACGTCGTCCGTGGCGTAAGCAAATTAGTCGTCTATTTTGTCTCTGGTTTTTGTGGTGTGTTCTGCCGGTTTGTTGTTTGGGCTTGGTTGGGTCTGGTGGGGTTGGGGGGAGGCGGCGGGTTGTTTCTTTTGTGTTGAGAGGACCTTATGCTGTGTGAGTGTGGGGAGGCGTTTGGGGCACAGGTGCTGGACGTGGGGTGCGGTGTGGCGGACGGGGGGGTGTATCGTCTTTGTGGCGGGGTACTTCCTGTCTTTTGAGTGTTTGCGGTGGCTTGTGTGGTGGCGATTTGCGTATTTGTTTCGTGTGTCTGGTGGCGGGGAGTTTGGTGGTTCTTTTCTCCGTTCCTGAGTTCTGTTTGGCGTCTCAAGCGGCGTGTGTTGGTGGTGTTCTTGCTTCGTGTCGGTATTTTGCGGATCAATGGTGGCATTGTGTCTGCTTGTTGCCTTTTTGGTAGTTGTTTTGTTCTCTCTTCGTGCTTCGGTTGGCTTTTTTCGTTTTGTCGTTGGTGGGCTGTTTCTTAGAATGTTTGCGATTGCTCTTTTCTGTTTGTACGTTTTCTTTTGTTGGTTTTGTAGTGCCGTTCTTTTTTTACCTGGTGTAATCGATGGCGCCAGTGTTGCTTTTCCTCGTGTTTTTTTCGTGCGTGGACGCTTTTTAGTTGTTTGTTTCTAACGGTCTGTCTGTCCTGGCTTACTTCAGTACAGACGGAGTGGTGCTTTCTCTTAAGTCCGGTCTATCTTTTTTTTGTCAGTTGTTAGTTTGATTTCTGTTTTCTCTGGTGTTCTTTCCATTGCGTTTCTTTTTTGCTTCTTTCGTCATGTTCATGCTTGTCTTTGCCAGGGGCGTTGCTTTACGTGGTTTTAGTCACCTTTTTTCTTTTAGGTCACTGCCCTTGTGTGTTACGGTCTGTCGTGGTTTGTTTGCGTGCTTTGGTGTTGCGGCTGTTTCCGGTAGTGGGTCTCTTGTGTATCTATTGCTCGGCCGTTAGTATTGCTGGTCGTGTTTAAAGTGGGTTGTGCTCTGATATGGTCGATTCGTGGTTTTGTACGTTGTTCTCTGTGGGCGTGGTCGTATGTTTTGTGTGTGGATTTCGCGTCGGGCTCGGTCGTGTGTCAGGTTTGTCTCGATCATTAGTATGTGTTGCCTCGTGTAATAGGTGTTTTTTTCTTGTTTTCGTTTGGGAATTTTTTCGTTGTTATTGATGAGCCGGTGGGGGCGGCTGGAGCTCTCCCTTTTGCTCTGGGTAGTTTGGGTGGGTCCTTGAATACCTATCTGTCGTCGGGTCATTGTTATTTTTATTGTGCGATAGGTCAGTGAGCCGGTGCGCTGTTAATTCTGAGTTGGTCGCGCTGGTTGTTCATGCGTGCTTGTGTAGATTTCTGGCACTATAGTTTTTTTCGCTAGTACGTACTGCTCATGTTCGGAATGTTTAGGTTTTCGTTGGTATGCCTCGCGTTTCTCCGTTTGGTTGATTGTTCTGCTGAATATGGTTTCTTGCAGGATGCGGCCTGAGTGTTGTTCGGCGTCTGTTGTTTTCGTTTTCTCTGTGCCTTGTTTTCGTCGGCTTGTTGCTGTTGTTTTGTTTTTAGGTTGTGATTATGGTCCTGTGTTTCTCGGTGACTGTTTCTTCATGGCAGTGGTTGTGCGAATGGTACAGTGTGGGTTTTGCACGTATTCGTCGTGGGTGTTCGTATTTGGGTTGGTGAGTTATGTTAGGTTGCAGTCCGCGGGTATGGCTCTTTTGGTCGGGGGCCCTGTCCTGTGGTTTTTTGGTTTTTGGTCTGGGTCCGTCGGTGAAGCGGGTTTCTGCTCTTGGTCGTTATTCAGTGCGGACGTTTTCGTTATTTGGTTGTTCATCAGTTCTTCTTCGTTGGTCCTCCTTTTTTTTTTTTTGGCGTCTGGTGTGTATTGTGTTTGGGCTTATTTGTTTATTCTTGGAGTTTTGTAGTTTCTTGTTTGTTTTGCCTTTCTTCTGTTACGTGTGCCTTTTTTTGGTCATTTCTGTGGACGCTTTTGGGCGATGTCTTGTTTCGTTGGCTATTTACTGTACTGTTTTTATGTGGGTCTGCGATCTTTCCTTCTAGTGTCATGTTCTAGTCTCGTTCTTTGTGGTCGTTCGGGCTTGATGCTGGTGGTTGGTTTGCATTGTTGCTCTCCTTCCATTCTTCTTTCTTTTTTATGCCGGGTCTTTTTGTTCTGTCATTGTGAGTAACGCTGTTTGATTTCGCTTCGGCGCATCGTGTTGACCGTTATTTCTCTCTTGTTTTCTTTTTCTTGTTGGTCAGCGATATTATTTAGACGGTGTGAGTTGTTGTGTGTGTTCTTTTTGTTTATGTGTGTCGGTATTGCGATGTTCGGTTTACGTTTTCCTTGCTTTCGGGTGTCTTCTTGCATGTTAGGTCTTTCGTTTTGTCAGTAGTCTTTTGTCTGTGGCTGTTTTTTTTGTCACTTCGCTGAGTTTCCTTCCTTTTGGCCGCGATGTTTTCTTTTTGTGGTGCGGTTGTGTTAGTCTCTGTAAGATGTTCGAGCGCTGCTTTTTAAACGTTTTTTGCCGGTTTCGTCGCATTGTGGCCATGGCTGCTTTTGCCTAGTATTGTCTCTTTACGTTGATTCTTCGGCGAGGGGTGTCAGGACATTTGTGTGTCGAACCTGTTCGCTCTTTCCGGTGTTTTTCTGTGTTGTCTTGTCTTCTCAGTCTTTGTATTGTGTTTCATGATTCTTTTTTGGCGGTGAGCCTACGGGTTTGGTTTGCGCTTTGTCGGCGGGTTTGGGGGGGGATGTGCGTAGGTGCTTTTGTTGTTGCATCTCAGGTGCCGGTTTGTGTTTTTTTCATCGCGCGCTGTCTACGTGGCGCTTTTATGTTGCTCTTCGCTTTCTCTGGTTTCTGTGGTGGCTTGTTCAGTGTTCGTGTGGGGTGTTTGTGTATCGTGTGTAGGCTGGGGTATCGGGTGGGGAGTTTTTTGATGTCTATTCTGGTGCTGATGTTTGTGTCTTGTGGTGCGTGTTGTACTTCTCTCCCTGCTTTGCTGCTTGTCGTTGGGACTTCTTTTGTGCGTGTGTGGTGTAACGGGTTCTGGCGTGCCCTATGCCGGGTGGGTCTTTTTATTTGATGCGGTTCAGAGTTACTTTTTGGTTGTCTGTTGTATGCAGCTGCTTACTGTGGCCGTCTATTTGTAGTGTTTCTTGGGTGCTGGTGACAGAATATGTGTGCCTGCCTGTTGGCTCGGTTTGACTTCGTGTGTTTTCTGTTATTGGTTTGGCTCTCCTTATCTCCTTGCCCTTGACGGTCTGTTCGTTTTGTTGGG
The DNA here is from genome assembly GCA_030159075.1 of Atrina japonica. Lineage (NCBI taxonomy): Eukaryota > Metazoa > Mollusca > Bivalvia > Pterioida > Pinnidae > Atrina > Atrina japonica. The sequence continues at coordinate 35,501 of BROG01000236.1, read as the reverse complement.
TCGGCGATACTTTTTTGGCTTGTGTGCCTGGTATCGAGGTGCGTGCGACTTCCTTTGTCGGGATTTTTCGCTGGGTCTTCGCGCTTTGTTTGGTTCGTTCGGGTCTCGGTTGTGTGCATTGTACTGCGGTTGTGGTGAGAACTTGTAGACGTAGGCGAGTGGTGCTGGCGTTTGGTTGGCTTTTGGCATTGTTTTTGCGGTCTTAGGGTTTAGTCCGATTTTCCGTTCTTCTATGGTTTGGTTCATTGTATTGCTGGTTTTTTTTTTTTACGGCCATTGTTGTTGCTGGCCCATAGATGATTAGGTTTGGCTCTTCCTCCCCCACTTGGGTACTTGTTTTGCTTGATCGGGTCTTTCATCCTTTTGGCCTGCGTGTGTTTTCAGGTTGTCGCGTTGTGTTATTGTATCTATTCGCCGAGAGTTGTGTGGGTGTTATAAGGTAAAAATGGGGTTGTACTTCTTGCGTGTCTGTCCTGTGTTTTTACTGTTTGGAGGTGAGTGGTTTGTGCGTCTTGGGGTTGTTTTGTGTCTCGCTAGTCCATAGCGTTTCTGCTGTTGCGTTTCTTTGGTTCTTGTCATATGCATATGTCTCTGTTCGTAGTCGTTTGTCTATGTTGTGTGGTTCTCTTCTATGTACAATTTGGTCTTCTTTTATTTTCTTCTTATGCTACATTTAGTTTCTTGGTGTTTGTGTTTTATTTATGTTGATGTATTTGGGTCGTTCTCGGATGCTGTTGAGGTCTCGTGGGCTGTGGCGAGGAGGTTGCCTTGACTGTTGTTTGGTTCTTATGTTTTTTTGTTTTGTCTTCGCGGCCGTGTGGCTCGTGTGGGGGTGCCGTAGCCATATGTTTCGTTCGGTTTGATGATGTCTGTTGTACATGGTGGGTTATAATTGGTGCTTTCGATTCTTAGTACCGTACATTGTGCGTTACGCCTGGGCTGGGGGCCGGGTGTGCTGTTTATGTTTGTGTTTAACATTGTCTGTGATGATTTCCCTGTAGCGTTCACGGGTTGCGAGTTTTTCTCTTTCATGGGGTTTGCGGCTGTGTGAGGAATCTTTTGTGGTGGGGGATGTATCTTTCGTGTTTGTGACGGGGTCGCGCTTATCTGTTTTGTGGGCCGTATTTGGTTTGTCCTGGTGGCGGTTGTTTACGGTGCTGTGCGTTGGTGCGTGCGCTGGCAGCTTGTTCGTTCTGCGTTGTGATGTTGTTATTTTGTTTTGGTGTGGTCTACGGTTGTGCGAGGCGAAAGTCGCGGCAGGGTTAGCGATTTGGTGAGTTGGGTTTTTGGGATCGCTCTCTTGACTGTACGGTTTCCGGCTGTTTGTCGTGCTTTTTTCGTTTTTGCCTTCTGGGTAATGACGCTGCTACCTTCTGGTCTTGCTGAGATTGTTTTCTTGTCTCCGGTGATGATGCCTCTGCGTTAGCTTTGTTGTGAGTTTATTATCGTTAATGGTTTTACACGTGGGGGTTATGATCACGTGTTTCACTGGTCGTTGCGGGCGGGTGGTGCGTTTTTGTTTGGCTGTCAGGTAGTCTGCAGCTGTCGAGGTTTGGTTTCCTTCTTGTAGTTCTGCGGTCAAACGTCAATCTTCTTTTTGTTTAGTTCGTTTTGGGTGCGAGGTTCGCTGTTAGTGACTGCTGGTGGGTCTTGTTGTTTCGTCTTTTTGTCTTTATCGTGGATGTTGGCGGGGCCGATATTTCTGTGTTTCGTATCGTTGTGTTGTGATTGAGTGCTTATCTTGTTGTTGGTTTTCTTATAACCACTGTGGCGGGCCTGTTTCGTCGTTGTTTTTTTTTGAACTCTGGTTTTGACTTCTCTCGGTGGTTCGTTGTTTTTCCTCAGTAGGTAGGGTTGAGATGCCTCATGCAGAGCCCACTACTGATAGTTGGCTCATTATAATAATAGGTGTGGACTAAGGCTCCATTGATGTATCCCACCAACATAATTTATCTTAATACTGATTTAAGTTACTGATCAGTGATAGTAGGTGTTCGCCCATCCTCAACCCAGTTGAAGGCATTTTCTGCAGCTCTCAGGCAACGATTTAGTCAGGTGACCAGATTGTGGCGGATCCGATTGTTTGAAAAGCCGTTACAACCTGATGCTAATTTTAGATGAGACGTGACCAGATACCAAGCGTGTGCCTGTTTACCAGAGCAATGGCGAAAAAGTCAATAGACGCAAATCCGAAGTTCCGGTACTAGATATTCATTGATATTAATGACACGTTCCTTGCCAAATCTGACATGACAACCCAGCAATGATTACACTGCAATGTGTCTCTAGAAACATGCTCCTGATCATGAGGATTCCTCACTTGGTATCTTAAGCCTCTATTGAAAAAAAAACGTCGAACACTCTCAGTCATACAGTTGATTGCCGAGCAACAGAATGACCAAGGGATACTCAAGCTCCGTGAGAGGGCGCTCCCACCAGAAGAGGCGGATAAAGTTGGGAAATGTTTCTATTCCCAAGATGATATCTTAATGCGGAAATGGTGACCACCCAATTCATCTCCAGAGGAGAAATGGCGTGTTGTACACCAGATTGTGGTCCCAGTGATATATCGAGACAATATCATGATTTTAACTCATGACACACCTATGTCAGGTCATTTAAGTATTGATAAGACATGTTCTAGGATACTTAGACATTTTTATTGGCATAGGTTTAGAAATCATGTTTCTCAGATTTGTAAGTCATGTAATGTTTGTCAAATGGTTTATAAGAATAATCAGAAAATTCCATCTGCCCCCTTAGACCCATTCCAGCTTTTGAGGAACCATTTAGAAGAGTGTTGGTTGATTGGGTAGGTCCTTTGCGTAGGACTAGCTCAGGGGATCTCAGTATCAACTTACTATTAGGTGTATGTCCACTTCTTTCCCTGAAACCACCCCTTTTAGGAATATTAAGGCTAAACAATAATTAAAGCCCTTTCTAAGTTCTTTAGTTTTGTCGGTCTGCCTACATCTATACAGTCAGATCAAGGTTCGAACTTTATAGTTGGGTTATTTCAACAGGTTATGCATGGGGTAGGTATTCCAGTGCTTATCATCTGGAGTCCCAAGGGGCACTTGAACGTTTTCATCAGACCCTTAGTACCTGATGAAAACTTATTGCTACAAGTATCAAAAGACTGGGATGAAGGGGTCCATCTTTTGCTATTTGCTGCACGTGAATTAATTCAGGAGTATCTTGGGTACAGTCCATTTGAACTTGTTTTGGTCATTTTGTCAGGACACCTTCAAAACTTTTAAAAAAGAGGTGGTTGAATGAGACTAATGACATGAATTTGTTGGACTATATGTCTAAATTTAATGAATGGTTACAAAATGCATGTAAATTAGCAAAAGCCAGCTTGAAGGGTTCTCAAGTCAAAATGAAAGTATGGTATGACAAAGATGTCAGGAACCGAACTTTTAAGCCAGGTGATCAAGTACTTGTATTTTTGCCGGTTCCTAGACATCCATTACAAGCTAGATTCTATGGTCCATATGAAATTGAGACTAAGATTAATGACTTGAATTATGTTGTAAAAACAGTCGGTCTTCGTAAAGGAAAAAAAGGGTTGTCACATTAACATGTTAAAAGAGTATTTTGAAAGAAATCCTGTAAAATCTGTTTCCACCTTGGCAACAGTTAGCAATATTTCACAAAATTCTGTAAATGTCAGTGATGTTAGTGACCGTTGTGTGGAATTCTCGGAGAAGGACTGTCATCAGAGTATCCACTTCCGAAATTCTCGTCAACATGGATGACAAACTAAAACATATGAATGCGAATCAGAAAGCACAAACAAGGCATTTGATTGAAAAATATATGAAAATATTTCCTGACGTTCCCGGAAAAACTAACGCGGCTGCGATGCCGAACCAATGAAATAGCACCCCTATCGTTTGAATCCGATAAAACAGCAGTACATACATAAAGAGTTACAGTACATGATAGACAATGACATTATTGAACCAAGTAGGTGACTGGAGCTCTCCGTGTATTTTAGTACCAAAGCCAGATGGTACTTATCGCTTATGCACTGACTTTCGCAAAGTGAATACAGCCAGCAAAAGTCATTCATATCCGACCCCCAGAATTGATAACTGTAATAATAAAATTGGCAGTGCACGGTATGTCAGTAAATTCGATCTCCCCAAAGGCTACTGGCAAGTACCATTAAGTGAAAGAGACAAAGAAATATCAGCTTTCGCGACGCTCGAGGGCAATACAAAGGTATGCCCTTCGGGATGAAAAACGCGCAAGCTACGTTCCAGAGGATGATTCATTCACTAATTCAAGATCTCGCGGGCTGCGAAGCGTACATTGGTGATGTCATTGTATATAGCAAAAACTGTGATGATCACCTCAAGATTATAACTTCGTTTTTCAACAGCGAATTTGACTCTGAATTTAGCTAAGAGTGAATTTTGTCTTGCTACTGTAGATTATTTAGGGCACAAAGTAGGTCAAGCTTATATGAGACCTATTATGGCTAAGGTGGAAGCTATTGACAAGCTCCCGATTCCTACAAGTAAGAAAGAGTTAATGAAATATTTGGGTGGTTTTTATCGAGAATTTTGCCCTAATCTTTCCACAGTTGTAAGCCCACTTACGAATCTCTTACAAAAGAAAGTAAAGTTTGAATGGACCAAGAACTGTGACGAATCATTCAGTAAAATTAAATCTCTACTAATCAGTAGTCCAGCTCCAGATTTTTCAAAACAGTTTAAACTCATTGTTGATGCAAGTGGTGTAGGAGTCGGGGCTGATTTTGATATTTTTCTCAGAAATTGACAAAGAGTCAAAGAAATTTTTGCTACAATAGGGAAGGTGTGTCTTGGTTTGTTGATGGCACTACAACGTTTTGATGTTTTTTTTAGTGTTACTTTGCACCCTATTCTTGCATATACAGACCATAACCCTCTCACCTTTCGTAACAAAATGTCAAACAAAAATCAGAAACTTACAAGGTGGAGTTTGTGGTTACAAGAGTATTATCTTGTTAAAAAGTACATTAAGGGGAAAAAATAATGTTTTGGCAGATGCTTTGTCGAGAGTGAGTTAAATTGGATTGATTTATGTATTTGATTTTTTTTTTTTACATGTAATTGTTTATTTATATCATATAGAAAGTGTTTATTTTACATGTATGTATTTGATTGTAATTGTTTGACTGTATAATTTTATATCAAATTTTTCATTTACGTTCAAACATTTCTTTACGGCGGAATGTGTTATGAGGCTTGATGGGGGCTTGTTTACAATTATTTGTACTTGATGAACTTAATGCATCTGGACCTCAATGAAAAGATCAATTGTTTGTGTTTGTTCAATGACATTCTAGCTCTGTCATCATTTTTAGCCATCGGGAATTTCCCGAATCTTCTAGAAAGGCCATTTTGTTGATTATTCCTATATAGTGATTTCTAGAACTGGTTTAGAGTATATATGCAGAGATGGCCAGGTTTGGGGGGCAGAGCAAATTTAGATCAAGTTTAGAACAGCTGAGACTATTTTTGGACCAAATTACAGGACAGCAGATCACATTATTATATTGGGATTTATAGGAGAACAGAGCACATCAATATTACACACAAATTGGAATTTATGGTGCATTCGAGTGGATCCTTTTAATATTAGTTCGTTTTGGAATTTATTGTGTATTCGTGTGGATCTCTGAACTGGAACTGATATGTGAGTTGTGAATTTAATTGCTGTAAACTGTCATTTAGATTAAGTTTGTTTGTTTGTTTTTGTTTAACGCCACTTTCAACGATATTTCAGTCATATCGTGGCGATTCATGTAAAATTATTTATTTAAGTAAAAAAAAATATTATGTCTATTATCTTCAAAACTTTTGACATTAAACATTTTGTAAAAGACAAACAAGTTTGTGAATTGATAAAAGATTAATATTATATTTCAAATTTTTGAATATAAACCAATATCTTTAAAATATTCTAAAATGATGTCGCCAGCGACGTTATTAAAAATACTATTAAGATCTGTCTCGGAGTAATACTTCTCACGAGCAGGTTTAAAATCTGTACATTCTGTTAAAATATGTTTAATGGTAAGCCTTGAACCACACGGTACACATTCCGGTGGTTCTTCTTTAAATAATAAATATTTATGTGTAAGGTTACTATGACCAATACGAAGTCTGGTCAGAGTAACCTCATCTTTTCTATTTGTAGTGAAGACTGGTGAATTATTAATGAATTTTGTATTTATTTCATGTAATTTATTTTCCGTTTGTTGGTCCCAATGTTGTTGAAATGTTGCTGTCATGTAATCTATAATAGATGGTTTAAGATCAGTGTACGGAATTTTGGTTTCAGACTTTAAGTTTCTCATTTCTAATTTAGCAATTTTATCAGCTTTTTCATTTCCTTTAATGCCGATGTGACTAGGAATCCAACAAAAGACTATCTCTGTACCTACAGTTGTCAGGTAATGTACTGTCTCTATTATTTCAAAAAATTATGTTATTAGAAAGGTTTACAATTTCTATTGATTTTAAACAAGACAAAGAATCTGAGTAAATAACACATTTTCTTATTGCTTTTGTCTTTATATAATTTAATGCCAGTAAAATAGCTGTGGCCTCAGTGGTGAAAATAGAGGCATTATGCGGCATGTTTGTTTTGAGAATTTCAAAATTAATAATAGCTGAAGCTGAAACGTTGGTTGAGGACTTTGATCCATCAGTGAATATAGGTAAAAAGTTGTTGTTGTCGTAAGTTTCTTTCAATTCCAAATATTGTTCTTTTAATTCATTGGGTTTGATTCAGATTTTTTTCTTTTGTTCAGAGATAAGTCTACATTTGGTTTGGTTAGTTCCCAGGGTGGTGTTGTGTATATATTTAGATCTGAAATAGTGTAAAGGTATAAATCGCAGTCTTCAATATGTTCCTTAATTCTAATGCCAAGTGGGGCAATAGTTTTTGTACGGTGTTCGTACACATTGCTCATACAGTGGTTGAAAGACACAGTCGTATGCCGGATTGTTAGAATCAGACTTTAATTTTGTAATATACTGTAACGTTAGTTTAATCCGTCGTTTCTCCAGCTTCTACATATAAACTATCTATAGGCGATGTTCTAAATGCACCAAGTGCGAGACGCAAACCTTGGTGATGAACGGTATCAAGTATTTTTAAGTAGGAACGACGAGCAGAACCATACACTATGCATCCATAGTCTAGTTTTGATCGAATAAGTGAACGATATAATTGTAGGAGAACTGTTTTATCTGCTCCCCAGCTTGTATTTGACACTACTTTCAAAATATTTAAAGCCTTTAGACATTTTACTTTTAATAATTTCAAGTGAGGGATGAAAGAAAGTTTTCTGTCAAATATAAGACCTAAACATTTTGCTTCTTGTACAACTTTAATTTTATTACCATTTAAATATAATTCAGGGTCCGGATGTATACCCCGTTGATTGCAAAAATGAATGCATACTGTTTTAGAATTTGAAAATTTAAAGCTGTTTTCTGCTGCCCATTGTTCTACCTTTCTTAGGGATAACTGCATTTGTCTTTCAATGGTATGCATGTGTTTGGCTCTGTAAGACATGACAAAATCATCAACATATAATGATCCCTGCATGTCTTGGCTTAAAATTTTACTTAAGCTATTTATTTTTAAATTAAAAAGTGTTACAGACAATATACTACCTTGGGGAACACCCATTTCTTGACTGTGTCTTTCAGACAATGTATTATTGACTCTTACTTTAAAATTTCGGTTTTTCTAAAAATTTTGATTTTGTTTGTTTGTTTGTTTGTTTGGTTTTTAACGCCACTTTCAACAATATTTCAGTTATATTGTGTCGGGATAATGTAAAATATATCTATTCAGAGTAAAAATTGAACGTCTCTATCTTATAAAAATTTTTGCACACTAAAATTTTCTACAATACATTATTTAATAGATTTGTAAATTAATAAAAATATTTATACAGCTCAAATTTTGGAAAATAAACCAATAGCTTTTAGATATTCTAAAATGATGTCGCCAGCGACGTTATTAAAAATACTATTAAGATCTGTCTCGGAATAATATTTTTCACGAGTAAGTTTAAAATCAGTACATTCAGTTAAAATGTGTTTAATTGTTAGTCTTGTCCCACACGGAATACATTCCGGTGGTTCTTCCTTAAATAATAAATATTTATGTGTAAGGTTACTATGACCAATACGAAGTCTGGTCAAAGTAACCTCATCTTTTCTGTTACTAGTGAAGACTGGTGGATTATGGACAAATTTCGTATTTATTTCATGTAATTTATTTTCAGTTTGCAGATCCCAATGTTGTTGAAAAGTCGTTGTTATGTAATCGGTAATAGATTTTTTAAGATCTGTAAAAGGAATTTTATTTTCAGATGGTAAATTTCTCATGACTAATTTCGCAACCTTATCAGCTTTGGTATTTCCTTTTATACCGATATGGCTGGGAACCCAACAGAAGACTATCTCTGTACCTACGGTTGTCAAATAATGTACTGTTTCTATTATTTCAAAAATCATGTTATTAGAAAGGTTTCCGCTTTCAATTGATTTTAAACAAGACAAAGAATCTGAATAAATAACGCATTTTCTTATAGCTTTTGTCTTTATATAATTTAATGCCAGTAAAATCGCTGTGGCCTCAGTGGTGAAAATGGAGGAATCACGCGGCATGTTTGTTTTGAGAATTTCAAAGTTAATAACAGCTGCAGCTGAAACGTTGGTTGGGGATTTTGACCCATCCGTGAAAATAGGTACATAGTTGTTGTCATAAGTTTCATTTAATTCTAAATATTGTTGTTTAAGATCTATTGGATTTGATTCAGATTTTTTATTTTTGTTTAGAGATAAGTCAACAGTTGGTTTTGTTAGTTCCCAGGGAGGTGTTGTGTATACATTTAAGTCTGAAATACTGTAAAGAAATAAATCGCAGTCTTCAAGATGTTCTTTAATTCTAATGCCAAGTGGAGCAATAGTCTTTGTACGATTTTCGTACATTTGTTCATACAGTGGTTGAAAGACACAATCATATGCCGCATTGTTAGGATCTGACTTTAATTTTGTAATATACTGTAACGTTAGTTTGATCCGTCGTTGTTCTAAAGGCACTTCACCAGCTTCTACATACAAACTATCTACTGGTGATGTTCTAAATGCACCAAGTGCAAGACGCAAACCTTGGTGATGAACGGTATCAAGTATTTTTAAGTATGAACGACGAGCAAAGCCGTATACAATGCATCCATAGTCGAGTTTTGATCGTACAAGTGAACGATATAATTGTAGGAGAACCGTTTAGTCTGCTCCCCAGCTTGTATTTGACACTACTTTCATAATATTTAAAGCTTTTAGACATTTCACTTTTAGTGATTTCAAATGAGGAATGAATGAAAGTTTGCTGTCAAAAATAAGACCTAGAAATTTTGTTTCTTGTACAACTTTAATTCTGTTACCGGTTAGATATAATTCAGGGTCTGAATACCCCGCTGATTGCAAAAATGAAAATTTAAAGCCGTTTTCTGTTGCCCATTGTTCTACCTTTTTTAGGCATAACTGTATTTGACGTTCTATGGCATGCATGTGTCTGGCTCTGTAGGACATGACAAAATCATCAACATATAATGATCCTTGCATGTCTTGACTTAAAACTTTACTCAAACTATTTATTTTTAAATTAAATAGTGTAACTGACAAAATACTACCTTGGGGCACGCCCATTTCTTGATTGTGTCTTTCAGACAATGTATTATTTAGTCTTACTTTAAAATTTCGGTTTTCTAAAAATTTTGAAATAAAATTTGGCATTCGACCACGTAATCCTGCTTCATGTAGGTCTTTAAGTATACCATATTTCCATGTCGTGTCATATGCCTTTTCAAGGTCAAAAAAGACCGACACGGCATGTTGTTTATGCAGGAAAGCATTTCTAATAAACGTTTCTAGTCGAACTAAATGATCTGTGGTGCTTTTCTTTTTTCTAAAACCACATTGTATTTTTGATATAATTTGATTAGATTCGAGGTACCAAACCAATCGGTCATTAATCATTCTTTCCAAAGTCTTACAAACGCAACTAGTAAGAGCAATGGGACGATAGTTGTTTGCGTTACTATGATCTTTACCAGGCTTTGGAATCGGAATGACGGTTGCTTCCCGCCATGTATCAGGGAAATTACCGGTTTTCCATATGTCATTGAAAATCTGTAGTAGAATATGAAGCACATCTGAAGGTAAACGTTTTAAAAACTGATAGTGTATTTTATCGGGACCTTCTGCAGTGTCATGTGCTTTATGTAGAGATGTTCTTAATTCATCTATGTTGAATTCTTTATTATAAAATTCTTCATCTGAAGATTTAAAATTGAGTTTTTGTTTCTCTATTTGACGTTTATGTTTGCTAAATGTGTCTGAACAATGGTCTGACGATGAATTTTGTGAGATCGTTTCAGCTAATTTATTTGCGATATCAGTTATTTGTGTAATGACTGTATTATTAGTTTTTAGATGTTGTATTTTGTCAGTTGACCCACGGCCTCTTATTTTACTGATCATATTCCAAACTTTGTTTAATGGGGTATTATTATTAAGTTTGGAAATAAAATTTTTCCAGCAGTCCCGGCGTTTCTGTTTTATTGTTCGTCGTGCTTTTGCACGTGCTATACGGAAAGCACTTAGATGTATTTTAAGTGGTCTGCGTCTAAATAAGTTTTCTGATTTTTTCCGCTGTTTTATTACATTTTTACATTCATCATCGTACCATGGTTTGCGACGTTTTGGAGTTGTCGAGGATTGAGGAATTGTTTTTGTTGCTATGTCCATTATAATGTTGGTAAATTCGTTCATTGGATTTTCACAATCCAGTATATTTTCATTTATGTTTAAAGAACATAATGTTTTGAAAGTGGACCAGTCGGCCTGTTTTAGTTTCCATCGCTGATGTGTATCATTTTCTACGCCATTTGTTGTTTTAATTATTATTGGAAAGTGATCACTTCCACATAAATCATCATGTACTTCCCATGAAAAATTGTTGAAAATATCTGGAGTTGTTAATGAAAGATCAATAGCTGTATATGATCCAGTTTCTGGATGCATATACGTATCTGATCCATCATTTAATAAACAAAAATCATTTTTTGTTATTATATTTTCTAAGAATTTCCCTTTTGTATTCGTTGATTTACTGCCCCATAGAGGGTTATGGGCATTAAAATCACCAAGTAAAAGTATTGGTCCAGTTATTTGTTCTAATAAATTATTTAAAGTAATATTACTAATTTCAGAATTCGGCGGAATATAAACAGAACAAACAGTAAATACAAATGATAATGTTACTCTTACTGCCACGGCTTGTATATTAGACTTAATTTGCCGCCAGCAGCCCTCTCATGAGTAGTATCAATTGTATTATAAAACGTGTAACCTCGAAGGGAAATATTATTGTTAATTAAATGCGTCTCTTGTAGACTTATAATGGCTGGGTTAAATTTCTGAACTAGTAACGTTAGTTCCTCAAAATTCGCTTTCAATCCTCGACAGTTCCATTGTAAAATAGTATCGTTCATGATTGTTTTAATCTAGTTAACGATATTTTTCGTCCCGTTTTCTTTGGAGATGTACTATGTTCTCTTGTAGATGTTTGTTTTTTTTCATGGTTGTTTTGATTCAAATTTTCAGAAGTGGTAGATATGTCCTCCATTTCTATTTCTAATACATCGTATTTGTTGACTGTGGTGATTTCTGGTTGTACAGTTGTGTTTTTATTTGACTTTTTATTTTCTGGTTTACATGCTTTTGATTTAGCGGAATCATGTTTCACTTTTGATTGCTGTGATGTCTGAGATGACAATGATGATGTCTTCGTTTGTGTAGATTGAGAAGTTGGCGATTTCTTTTGTTTTACGTTTGGAACCAATTCTGTTTCTATACCTTGAATGTCTGTCTGGCAACTCACATTCACTGTCTTTTTTGTTGTGAGTATTGAGGCATAACTGTTTTGTGCACGAACGTTTGCATTAATTTTGTTGTAAATATCTCGGGCTTCCGGAAATGAGATCCCTTTTTCTACTTTGATTTTGATAATATCAGCCTCTTTTTTATAATAAGGACAATCCTTGGAGGAGGCACAGTGGTTGCCTTTGCAATTTGCACATTTCGGTGTGGCATTACACTGAATGTGAAAATGAGAACCATCATCATCGTCATCATCATCGCCGTGGTCATTGTTAGTAAGTTGGTAGCCACATCGGTGACAGGTTCTATGTCCCTTACAGTTATTTCTTCCATGACCAAATTTTTGACAGGAAAAACAACGTAAGGGTGCAGGATAATACAAATCAACATTTGCAATTATGTATCCAAGTTTTATTTTCGTTGGAACTGATGGTGTATTGAATGTGAGTAGGAATGTGTGTGTTTTTATTTCTTTATCATCTCTTTTGATAATAAAACGTCTTACTCCTATGACACCTTGATCTTTCAGTCCATCTAGAATGACATCGTCTGCAAGTAGATGTAAATTTTTGTCTTTGTCCCTCAGTATACCTTTGCTGGTGTTTAAAACTGTATGGGGGAATACTTTTACTTGAATTTCACCGATGTGGTTACATTTTTGAAGATTGACCGATTGTTGTTTTCGGTCGCATTCAACCAAAAGATTTCCGTTTCTTTGTTTGGTGATGTTTTTTACGGTTCCAGCGATAGACTGAATTGTTTTATCTATTAAAAATGGCGAGGCTTTAGCCAACGCTCTGTCCTCCGCTGATATAACGAGAAATCTTGACCAGTCTTCTGTGTTATTGTTTGAATTGGTAGTGTCAACAAGTCTTTTTCTTTTAAGGTTTTGGTGGTTTAGTTGGGAATCCATGGAAAGATCTTTGTGTTTCATTTTCGCAACCATTCACCCTCCAGGGAGTGTCAACACGGACCGGGCAATACACTGCGGATCTCCAGCAGCAATGCACTGTAATGGCGTGTGAAAGTATACTCAGTTGCAAAGAAAAGCAAAGCATTAGATTGACACAATACTTCATCGGGTACCAAACGATAAAATACTATGAACAATCCACGGCATGCAAAAATCTTTTCAATTACACCCGATTGACCCTACAGCCACCGCCTTCTGGACAAAATAAAATACGTCCAAATTACATAATTTTATATATGTAGAAACTAATAGATGTATATAAATGCGTTTTCATAGTCTAATTGTTTTGTTTAGCGTAAGAAACGGACCAGGGCTAGACGTGACCAGCCGATTGATTGGATCGGGCCCAATCCAACCTCCCGTCTAACTGTCATTTAGATTAAGTTTTATTTTGTTATTGTTAATAAAATTTACAAAATTACTTTACTGTGTTCTTGATTTTTCTGGCATATTTTAGGGTAATTCTGACCTCATGACAAATGCTAGTTGTGATGCACGTTAAAAGTGTCTTTATCTCGGTAAGACCAGAGTATACGCCTGATGGTATCAGGGTAAGGTTGATGAAACGGCATCTAGGGATTGTTTTAAGGTCCAGTAACTAACTCAGGACTTACGACTGTTGACATGTAATTAATTGGATCCCATATTAATTGAGTACTCAAGCTTAACTACTATTCTACATAAAGATGAAACTCCTAACACATTGATTGCTTGTGGGTTAAGACACGACACTTTTTAAGTTATAAGGTAGTACTCTGTTGTAATAACGAAGACGTATTACATGTCGTTTTTGATTTGATAATCTTCCTATGACTTTAGCTGGATGTTCTCCTTACAGTAATAGACAGCGGTATACAGTTAATTAATTCTCTGAAAATAAGTATTGTAATTTGGCAAAATTGATAATGAACTACAATAACTAGACCTACTGAATAAGTTTTTGTAAGAATGGTAACATGCCAAAATCACATTGATAATCTAAACCTAGTTTTTCCCCAGTTGAACTTAGGTTTTCTTGGATTTCACATTAACTGAAAAAAACTAGGTTTAACTGATACCTCTTGTTGTGGTTTGGTGGTAGGTATGACAGTGGTAGAGGTTTGACAGTTATAAGCGATTTATAATTATACACCGCCGCCGGTATTCTTCAAAGTCGCTTTCATCATGATAAGTGTAGTCTTCCAAGCTAAAATTGGCACGTTTTCACAAATGCGAAGAGTCTAAATGAAATCGTAACGGGGGTGACAGGCTAGTTTTTGTGTCAACGTTATGAGTTACGGAAATCCATTGAAACAGGGCAAGTCATAATGTTTTATTAGTACGTGTAGGCTACACTCTTTTCTTTGTAAATAAACATTATTCTTTCGGTCCCTGGCAGAACCTAGATTTGACTCTTTATCGTGTACATATCTACAAAAGTAAATTGGCACATGTTTACAATCACAAATAGTCTAAATCAACTCATAACAAGAGTGACGAGCTACTGTACTGTAAATAATGTAACATGTAAAATATTAAATATGATTTTATTAGAAAGTGTCTGATTAATATATATAATAAAAAGTCAAATATATTAATAATAATGAAAAAAATAAAAAATGAGAACTTTTTCTACATGAATATTTTGTAAAAATCGGAACCACAACACCAAATATTTGTTCCTCGTTGTTGATATATATGTCGTTCACATTTGGCACAATGAAATCAAATGAAGTCAATCATAATTAACTATGGGAATCATCTAAAGATTGATAATTTGATAGCTCTTATTAATAGTTTTCCATCGTTGAATCTACATATCATTTTGGATTTCAAAAAGGGGTTAGTACAAGTCTAATCAGTTTATTGCAACTCATTATCCGACATAATAGTTGCCCGATCTTCATGAAGTTGTTTTTCTCATCCGCCAGGAATGGATATATTTCTGGATATATCCCTTATCTAAACAAATCGCTCCGAACATCTTATTGATTTCAAAAGCTATACCAGCATATGTTATAAGATATACATATTCTATCATGGAGATTATGGAATACAAACTACATAAATATAAGTATAAATAAAGCGTTAGTTCATGAAGGACATTATTCCAAAAAGTCAAAGGATGCTGAAACTGTCTCCCCTGTTTGATCTTCTCTAGCCTCGATTTCGAGTTCAGTTCCACTGAATGTCAAACATACCCAAGCACCTCTATCGAGTCCCTCTCCGGGGATATCGATCTCAAATGATCCCAGGAAGGTACAGCTGGGGTCAGTGACATACATTGGGTTGCGTTCAGTTGATACGTACATCTTAAATAATATACTAGTTTGATCTGCTTCCACAACTGCATAACGTTGTTCTGTCTGAGGGCATCCAACCTCCACGGTTTTTTCTATTTCGACATGTTTGCTAAAGAGGTCATTACACCGTTCTACGCCATCACCAGTCTTGTATTTTTTACTTTAATCATGTATTTTCTTGTCAAAAACCATGCTTGTCCTAACTCCATACGTATATTTGCAAACCCGGAAATCAATAGTTCCTGGCGCATGTCCGAAAATGACAGCTCCTTTCAAAACCGATAATCCCGCCTCATTTGGAATTACAATCTTTTTACTGGGAAAAGCCTTCTGGATGGCATCACGTAGCATGGGAGACTCGGAAAAGCCCCCAACCATTAAAATGAATCGTGCATCTTTTACACTCTGGTCATGTGTCAGCTTTCTCATGTGGTGAACTATTTTGTCCGTCGGTTCTTTGTAAAATCCCTTTGCAATATCGGCTTCCATTCTCAACTTGTCACCGATCCATGTTATTTTCCCCTTATATTTCGCTTTATTCTCCAAAACCGATTTGATATCCTTTCCATTGTTCAGATTTCTGAAAGTTTCGGATAAAGATATTGGTACCTTGAAAGTGATTTTCTCGGTTGATTCCGGTGTGATGGTCCTCTTCTTAATCTCGAAGTCTGCGAATAGCTCCAACATATCATATTTTTGTTCCTTGCTGAAAACCGCAAAAACGTTTTCTCCAACTATGTCAGTCAGCATTTTGCGAAATTCGTCGTCCACCTTGGTGCCGCCCCAGTCTCCACCATTGGCTTTATGAATTTCTTTTAAATGTGACCCGCTTTCCACCTCGTGAACTGTGATGTCAATGGTACCACCTAAACAAAATTATCGTCATACATAGTTACTGCTGCATCTGATGTTAATTCTGGTGTTAAATTTATTAACCGGGGGGGGGCGGGGGGGGGGCGGCGGCCCCGGGGAAGTATGACTTAAGATTATGGATTTTGCCGTACGGACTTAGTCGTGCATACAGTAACCTAATACACCGTTGCCCTGAGTAACAGTCCAACTACACTATTTGGCACTGCTACTTAGTTGTAATTTATATACAATTTACATGCCCCTTACGAGTGTCTGTGTATCTGCTAGTTTGGCAGTTCGATAACAAATTATTTACAAAGTACAGTGTTACCTCGTTATTTGGATCACTTAACTGACTAACTCTTAAATATTATTAGCAATACAAAAGTTATACTTTTACAAACGAGACCAAACGAAACGCGCTCGATGTCCGACAATCATTTCAAATTTAATTAAAAGTATATTTCCATAAAGTTGGTATCGCAAAAGGCCAAATGATGGCTCTAAATGTATTGCCAAACCCGTCTGAGAGTACCCACAGTAAAATTAAATATCATAGCTTTGAGACCTTTATAATTTAAATTGTGATATATAAGTGAAAATCAACTTTACTTTAAAATGACCAGCTGGTACCGAAAAACCACGTACTCGGCTTTTACTCTTAGGAACTCAAACGGTCCACCAGCAGCGGCAAATGAATATCGTAAACATAATACCAAAGTTATAATGCTCAAGACGATCATTTCTGCCAGTTAGACTACAACAGTTGAGCTCCAATTTCAAACAGATTTTCTAAAGAGGAAGAGAAGGCCAAATAATAAATCTAAACATATAGCCAAAATCCGTCAAAGAGTAACCATTGTAAAAAGATGGCTATCTCAGCTTTACAATAGCTGAGGGTTTTTACTTATGACATATTTACTAAAACATTGTCAAGAGACTGAATACTAATACCTGTTTAATATGAGACGGACTCCTAAGTGAGCTGAACCTTACGTGAACTTACACAGCACATACGGTCCACCAGCAGCGACAAATGAATGTTATAAACATAATACCAAATATCAATATCTGTTTAATATGAGACGGACTCCTAAGTGAGCTGAACCTTACGTGAACTTACACAGCACATACGGTCCACCAGCAGCGACAAATGAATGTTATAAACATAATACCAAATATCAATATCTGTTTAATATGAGACGGACTCCTAAGTGAGCTGAACCTTACGTGAACTTACACAGCACATACGGTCCACCAGCAGCGACAAATGAATGTTATAAACATAATACCAAATATCAATACCTGTTTAATATGAGACGGACTCCTAAGTGAGCTGAACCTTACGTGAACTTACACAGCACATACGGTCCACCAGCAGCGACAAATGAATGTTATAAACATAAATACCAAATATCAATATCTGTTTAATATGAGACGGACTCCTAAGTGAGCTGAACCTTACGTGAACTTACACAGCACATACGGTCCACCAGCAGCGACAAATGAATGTTATAAACATAATACCAAATATCAATATCTGTTTAATATGAGACGGACTCCTAAGTGAGCTGAACCTTACGTGAACTTACACAGCACATACGGTCCACCAGCAGCGACAAATGAATGTTATAAACATAATACCAAATATAAATATCTGTCTAATATGAGACGGACTCCTAAGTGAGCTGAACCTTACGTGAACTTACACAGCACATACGGTCCACCAGCAGCGACAAATGAATGTTATAAACATAATACCAAATATCAATATCTGTTTAATATGAGGTGGACTCCTAAGTGAGCTGGACCTTACGTGAACTTACACAGCACATACGGTCCACCAGCAGCGACAAATGAATGTTATAAACATAATACCAAATATCAATATCTGTTTAATATGAGGTGGACTCCTAAGTGAGCTGAACCTTACGTGAACTTACACAGCACATACGGTCCACCAGCAGCGACAAATGAATGTTATAAACATAATACCAAATATCAATATCTGTTTAATATGAGGTGGACTCCTAATTGAGCTGAACCTTACGTGAACTTACACAGCACATACGGTCCACCAGCAGCGACAAATGAATGTTATAAACATAATACCAAATATCAATATCTGTTTAATATGAGGTGGACTCCTAAGTGAGCTGGACTCTGCGTACGTGAAGTTACACAGCACATGCACTATTTTCCAGATTTCCAAGTGGATAATCTGAAAGGTTTCCCACTACAATTTACAACTACAGTCAAACCCACTTATATTGAACCCTGTAACATTGCAGTTCTGCTTTAATTGTAATGATATTGGTCCCTCGACCAGAATGTTTTATACCATTATAATCCAGTTAATTTGAAACCCTGTTTATTTGAAAGAAAAATTTCGTTTCCCTTCGATTTTAAAATATCCGGGTACGACTATACATGTTTTAAGAGTTAAGTTATGTGAATCGGAAAATTAGGACCATACACAATAAATACACGGTCATATTATGATTACCTCAAATTATTAAGCATTCTTCTCTATGTGTTTACAGTTATTAATTTCGTATATAACTACTTGACTGTATATTTGGATTGAATTGGCTGCAATTCACATATCAAAACAGTAAAAAAAATGATACTTCTATAATATATAGAATATAATGTCTATGCAAATACATTGTACACTTATTTGTTTTATGTTTTTTATAACACACACACACACACACACACACACACACACACACACACACACACACATACAGAGTCATTCTTCCTCGCCAAAATCTCGACATAAGTAGCCAAATATTTGAACAATTATATCCTTTGTTATGGTAGGCACATGATCCTGGAATGACGTCATATGAAGGAAATTAAAAAAAAAAAAAATATCCTCATATATATATATATATATATATATATATATATATATATATATATATAATATATTATTTATATAATGCAAGTTTATCGGTAAAGTTATAACAAATCTAAATTTCGTTTTCAATTAATTTATATGCATAAGCAAGTTTGAAAATACTGGAAGCCTTGTCAGAAGAAACCATTTTCTCTATGTTTACAAAACATGCAATCGGTTAAATATTTGAAGCGTTTCTGCCAATTGCAGAAGACTGTATGCAAAAATCCGCTTCATTGGCGAAAAAATATCGCAATTTTATAGAAGCTGTAAAAGAGACGAATGTTTGCCAAAAGATCGGTGCACAATTGGGATATGGTCCAGTTGGAATGCTTGAGACAATCTGCTTGGAAGACTGTTCCGCCCAAAAGAGGTGCACAATTGGTATCCATTGGAATGCAGACAATCTGCTGGAAAACTTTCCCCGCAAAAACCACGAAGATGTTGTCTACTAGAAATCCAAACATCTTGATAATATCGTTTTCAGACTGTTCCTTCAGATAGAGGTTCATGTGTATAAACAGAGGTACGTGTATATAAAACAGAGGTACATATATAAAAACAGATTACATGCACATAGAACAGAGGTTCAAGTAAATAATGCATATAAACACAGATGAATCCGGTATGACGTATTGATATTAAGATCATGTTTTCATGCTTACAATGATATCAATTATTTACATTTTTCTGAGAAACACTTTGATAGAAACACAGTAGTGAATGGACACATATGTTGAAACAAATGTTCGCTAATATTACAACTTGCAAACAAAGTCATTTGATAATTAACACGAAAGATACGCTCTCGCGAATTGAAGTGATTGGTTTTTGGAATAGTAAATAATGTATATTTACCTTCTCGGCGGCTTCTCTCATGAATTGTTTGGCTTTATCTGTCCAGATAGCGGGTACTGTGAGTACAAAGAAAATGTCGTCTTCCTGTATGTCCGTGTGTTGTTCATTACACTTTTTTAGTAGGTGATCTTTTAGATATCTGATTGCTGCTGAAAATACCTCCAATGCATCCATCGTCATTCCATTGTCGGCTTCTAGAGTGAAGTTTCGTTTTAATCCCTAGAATATATGTGAAAATATGGAAATTTGAAAATTACGGATGCACATGGCGATTATCAGTAGAAAATAACAACAATAATAATAATAATAATAATAATAATAATAATAGCTGCAAATCCAAAGAAACTAGTTTCAGACCATGTTAAAAACCAGAAAGCAAAACCAAAACCAGTGTTAAAATTATATTTGCCGATAACTACTTTCAGTTTATTTCTGTGGCACATTGCACCTGGTTTATAAGGTTTTCACATGTTTACATGGCTACTTTCAGTTTATTAATACAGCATATTACATCTGGTCTATAGGTATTAACGACATGTTTATACTGCTACTTTCGGTTTACTTCTACAACACATTACTACTGGATTATAGGGTGTTCACGTATTTACATTGCTACTTTCAGTTTATTTCTACAGAACATTACAACTGGTTTATAATGTAATCACATGTTTACATAAGTGCTTTCAGTTTATTTTTTCAGCACATTACACCTGGTTTATAATCGATGTCACGACGTTTTGACATTGCTACTTTCAGTTTATATCTGCAGTATATTACACCTGGTTTATATAGGTATTCACGTGTTTACATAGCTAGTTTATATCTACAGCACATTACACCTCGGTTGTACACTTTATATCTACAACACATTACACCTCGTTTGTACAGTTTATATCTACAGATCATTACACCTCGTTTGTACAGTTTATATCTACAGCTCATTACACCTCGTTTGTACAGTTTTTATCTACAGCTTATTACTCCTCGTTTGTACAGTTTATATCTACAGCTCATTACGCCTCGGTTTTACAGTTTAGATCTACAGCTTATTACACCTCTTTTGTACAGTTTATATCTACAGAACATTACACCTCGTTTGTACAAGTATGCACAGGCTTACATTGTTATCAACTGTTGCACATTACATTTGTTTTTTTCAGGCATTCACAACATATTTACACAGCTAATTTTAGTTTGTTTATACAACACATGTCACATCTTTACATAGCTACTTTCATTTTGATTATGTAACAAATTACAGTTGATCTATACAGGTATTGAAAACCTGTTTGCATAGCTACTTTCAGTTATACAGCACATGCAGGTATTCACGTGTTTATATAGATATCTATACAGCACGTGCAGGTACTCATATGTTTACATATCTACATTCAGTTTATTTATACAGCACGTGCAGGTATCTACATGTTTATATAGATATTTTCAATTTATGTATACAGCACATACAAGTATTCACATGTTTTCATTCAGTTTATCTGTACAGCACATGAAGGTATTCACACGTACTTTTTCTTGGTTTATCTATATTGTACATACAGGTATTCACACATTCACATAGCTACTTTAAGTTTATTTATAAATCACATGGACGTATTCACATGAAATATATTTGATATACAGTTACTTACTGCCTGTTTATAAAGTTGCATCTTGAACCGTCGGAAAAACAACCACTTGTGGTGATTGTTATCAAGAGCCAAATTGGAATACTTTGCCTCTGCTTCAAATCCGAAAGAATGGAATTGTCTTCTGTCATCAAATAAAACACAAGTTGATGTTTTTAGTGACTGCAATCCACCAATAGCAGCGCTCCATGTCATTGTTGAGCATTTTGTTGGGTCGTTTTGGAATTCATGTAGCAAAGAAAATGCGTACCCAGAAAATGTTGTACCAAAATCAATAGCTGCCACAATTATGTGGTCCCCACACGACATGTTCTTGTGAGTTTTCTTCCGCCTATGTTATAATATGAATTTACTGTTAAATACAAATGTAATTGTTAACACTTTGGGGTTTATTTAAGTTATGTTTATCAATCAATCAATCAATCAACTAGATAGTCTATCTGTTTGTCTGTTTGTCTGTCAGCTAAGTTGTGATGACCATTCCTTTGCCAAGCAATTGTATGGCTGGCGTGGCATGTGAAACATTGTCCACTGTACTGGTGTCAGTCCATAGCACAGGTAAAAATTTGTGGCATCTCACTTAATACTTTTAACATCTCATATTACAAAACTGAATTCTTATCATAAGCAATTTAATACTGAAGTAAAAAAAAAACATTAGTATGATATATTGGCGAACTTTCCTAATTAAAGACAAAGTACAGGTGTATTGACTGATCATCTGTCATTATGAAAACATTTATCAACAACTGCAAAATATAACTAAAAAGAGATGCAATGTTTGGTTATACAGTAAAACATTGTTACTTAAGGTGCATACCTGTGTGTTTTTTTTTACATCAACCCGTCTTGAAAGATATACAATAATTAATTGATATACAAAATGAATATGTAAATATGATTTACGCAGACTAACTTTCGGTTTCAAATTTCTTTCGCTTGGTAATATGCGTTTTTCGCCCTAAAGCTATAATCGTGTTTCTCTGCTTCAAACATCAAATATCAAACGTACCACCTAAAATAAAAGTATAAACAAATCTTATTAGTTTGAAAAAGTAAATGAAGATTACCAAAAATGAATGTCAACAATACCTGTGCTGACGAGCACGGTCCCAGTAGCTTATAATATTACAAGAAATCAAATTTGCAAATGTTATTATTGTATCTTAAAGAGGCCAACAAGGGAATGACTTACACGTTCTGGTTTACACAAGACCATTGTACAATGAATTAAGTACAAAGTAAAAATGATATTCTCAGAACACATTTTAAAAACATTTATTCGTAAATACGATCGTTGTATTGAGAAAAAAAAACAGATAAATCAAACATTTAAAATTGAATGGAGGTTTGGACTTTGTAAAATTTAAAGAAACGTACAGAGAAATTCTAAATCATATTGTTAAAAAACAAACCTATGAGATAATTTGAAAAGTTAAACGTTTGAAGTTAAAGAGTTGGGTTGTATCAGATGTCAATTAGTTAGTTCACATTGATGATTTCTCTCTACTCTTATGATGTTCAGGGTTAATTCCGACATACTTTTAGCAGAATGCAGACGATGGATTACTGCAAAAACACATTTTGACTGAAGGATGTAATGACAGACAGACAGCACAGCATCAATCCTTAGTCAAATATTCACGGTAACCATGTTCCAGAAGCACCACGTTTCAGCAGACTATAGTAGTGGGAAATAATGATATCATTGTTTAAAGAATGTTAGCTAGAGTGTAATTAAAAATCTGTAGAAAATGTCAAAACATAATAATAAAAATATGACATAAATGACCTATAAATTTCCATGTTGCAGTATCCCAGTTGCTCAGTAACGATTTTACCACCCCTGTGTATTTTAGTAATCACATACCCAAACATATATATCTCAAATAGAAATATGACATTAAACACAACATGATAGTTGTGATGTACGTTCAGTGTCTTAATCTCTGTGAGACCAGGGTATATACCTGACGGTATTGTATTGACATGTATTGTAAATGAAAAGTGTACTTAAATTATGTATATCAATCATCAATCAATCAATCAATCGATCAATCAATCAACCAATCTATCAATTAATCAGTTAGCCTATCTTTTGTTCTGTAGGTCTGTATCTCTATCTATCTAGCATATTTTACTTGTACACTTATATCGATTTTTTGTATATCAATAATATACTATATACAATTAACCGTCATGTGAAAGATACAACTTCTGCATATGTAAATTTCAATTTCAGAATTTGCGGGTTTCTTGTGTTAAAAGAACCCGGGTTGGATGTTGTGATGATCACCACTTTGCCAAGCAATTGTATGGCTGGCGTCGCATGTTAAACATTGCCCACTGCACCACAGCACAGGTAAAAAATTGTGGCATCTTACCTACAACTTTTAACATCTCAATATATAAATGTAAATTATTGTCATAAGCAATTTATTTGAAAGCAATTAATACTGAAGTGAAAAAGAATTAGCATGATATATTGGCAAATTTGTCATTTTTATAATTAAAATACACCTGTATTGACTGATCGTCTCTCATTATGGAAACGTTTATCATCTACTGCAAAATATAACTAAAAAGGGGATGCAATGTTTAGGTAAACAGTGAAACAGTGTTATCAAAGAGACATACGTTGTGTTTTTAATCCCCTGTCTTAAAAGTAAAATTGAAGAAGTAGCAATCAATAACCAAAGCTCTAGTCCATTATAACACGACGAATTAGATGTGCAAATGGTCTTAACATGAAGAACAATTACGAATCCCAAACGGGATAAGACCAGATGTACAACAATTAATTAATATGAAAAATAAATGTGTAATTATAATTAATGCAAACCAACTCTACTTTCGGTTTCAAATTTACTTTGCGTGGTAATATGCATTTATCGACCGATTATATATAAACGGGTATCTCTGCTTCAAACATCAGATATTAAACGTACCAAATAAGACTATAAAAATAACTCTATAAGCAAGTCTAATTTGTTTGAAAAAGTAAATGCTGATAAACCAAAAATGAATGTCCACAATACTTGTGGCGACAAACACGGTCCTGGTAGTTTATAATTTTACAAGAAATCAAATTCTCAGAATGGTATTATTGTATCTAAAGGAGGCCAACAAGGGGAATGACATACACGTTTATAAGTATACCATACGAATCAAACAGTGCTAGCTAGTTTAAGTTCAAAGTATACACATCCGAAGATAAAAAACAAATAATTTTTTAAGCGAAAGTTTTTCAACACCAGGTTCCTTAGTTTAATCCCGATTAAGCCAGACTGGGAAAGGTAGTTTTAATTTCCTGTCCGCACTGACCCCTTCCCACCCTCACCTTAATTCTTACAACTCAAGAAGGAGAGATATACACACACTGGAATCATTTCCTGCCTCATAGCAATGAATGGTTAAAGAAATCACGCCAATCGTTACATCAAAGACAATCACCACCAGCATATCGATAGCAGTAAAACATCTTATTTATAAATGTATGCTAGATATCTATTATTATTCAATCAAGTCCTTAGTTAATTAAATGTAAAAAAAAAAACTCATTCTCACAAATTCGGTAAATTTAAGTCTGAAAATTCTGAAAAATATTCTTCAGAGGAGGAATACGTATAAGAATGATTGAGAGAGAGAGAGAGAGAGAGAGAGAGAGAGAGAGAGAGAGAGAGAGAGAGAGAGAGAGAGAGAGAGAGAGAGAGAGAGAGAGAGAGTTAGTGGTGCAGTCACAAAGTATATAAATCCATATTTTCTACACAAAAACCTTTACTATCAGCACTCCTCAAGTCTACTTGTAGCTACACATGTTAAAAAGATCCTGTTTACTCTCTTACCAGTTTATTTCTCTAAGCATTTTCAGTAATTTATTGCATTTATTTACATTCCACAAAGCCATATATCTTCATATTTTCAGTTATCATTATGTTTGCACATTTTATTTTCATAATGTTTTAGATGTTCAATTTGCAAGAAAGTGTTGACAGATAATCTTGAGAGGAAAGCAAAGTGCATGCCCAGCAGGTAAGCTTAATGTATACAAATTTGAGATATTTGATTTGTTATGATTAATATTCCTGTAAGACATTTCCTGCTGCTGTTGCTGTTTTTCTGATATTGTGTAAAGATAATCTTATATACCACCTTGTATATGTATACTTAGCCAATAGTGAACATTTGTCAAACATGTTAATTTTACTGATTTGATGGTAGTCTTATCGCTTTTCAGACTGATCTTCTGACTAGTGCTTTGTGCATTTCCCCACTTCCCCCAAAGCACAGTCATTTTTTCCAACTTCTTGGTTTCATGGAAGCCATATTTGCTTAAAATAAATTTCTGATTTTGTTGTTTTTATTTTTTTTTTTGGCATGATTTGACCTTATGTGTTTTTTTAGAAATATAGTTACTGAAATGCCACAAAAATGTTGAGGGCAATGTTAAGTCTTTGTAGGTTTGAATCTGCCTCTTTTGGGTCATCAGAGGTTAACTTGTCAGCAATTGTTGTTGTTGTTGTGTTGTTGTTTAACGTCCTACTCAAAATCTTTCACTCATATGGAGACGTCACCATTTGGTCTATACTTGGCACTTACGGCCGTTGAGCAGCAGTGAGGTTCTTTAACATGCCGACACCTACTGTGACACGGGACCTCGGTTTTTACTGTCTCATAGGAAGCACAAGAAAAGCCAGTTGTCAGCAATTGTTAAAAATTTGTTGTTAAATTAAATGTGTACAGATGCTGTAATGGTTTCCTTTACAGCAATTTCAAAATATTCATTATTTAAATAAAAAAACATTTGCATGTAGTTTGAATAATATATTTTTAATGTTATTATCACTTTATATGCTAGAATAGCTGTAATGAAATCGTAAAAACTATACTCATTAGAGTAGGGAGAAAATATATGTTTCAGTGTAGGTAAAATTATAGATAAAGCAAATGATTAGTGGAACTGCATTACCAATATAACATCCAAATAACTGTATTTCACAGGATGGCCATAGAAAAAAGAGGAAAGATAACATATTCTCATGTTAAAGATAGTACATTTGACGTCAATGAGTACTTACTGGAAATGAAGACCCAGCTGAAGAATTGGAGGGATGTATACTGGAGGGTTTGGGGAACAATTAACTATTTATCATGTAATAGATGTAAAAAAGTGTTTCCATGTAGTGAGTTCGACACTGTAAATATCATCCAGAACCACCGAGATTTGATAATGAAACAGGTCTTAGTTCATGTATTGGAACATTTCCTTGTTGTCATCTAAAGACTCTGAGGTTTGATCCGACTCAACAGAATAAGGTAGGATTTGTACGGAATCAACACAAACCAACTAGATGTTTACAAAACATTGGAACATGTTGAAAAAGATTAAAATTTCCATGACCATGAACATATCAAAAACTTCTAAAGATGTATCATAAGTTAGAGAATTTAGAAACTTAGGAGGAACCGTTATAGGATACCAAATTATGTTCATGAAATGTGTGATATTTATGACTCATTTTAAATGTATCTTATGTCAGTTTGAAATAATACATTTGGCTTATTCTTATTGCTAAAGTTCAGTTATCTTTCATGAAATTTATATAAGAAAACACTGCCTAAAAATTGTGCTGTTACAAGCTATCCTGTTCCTTGATACTGTATGCTAACTTTTGTGTCCTTGTTTACATCATTCGAAATCGTTAGATATCTATTTAAGGGGGCATTAGCTGGTTTTTTTCAATTAAATTCTTTCTTTTTTCACTACATGATATACAATAACAAAAAAGAGATACATTCAGGCATAAGAATTATTAAATTCCTTTAACTTTTGTGAAAATTGCTTAAGAAACCACTTGGCATTTTTTCAATTGCAATTTATTAACCCAACCTGCTATTTGTATATGCATACCACACTGGACCTGACCTTATTTTCATAGGAATATAAGAATATTTATGCCTTTGTATAGCTCTTATTTGTTATTGTACATCAAGTTCAACAGTGTGCAAGTAGATAAAGTAAATATATATATATATATAGATAAAGTAAAAAAATAAATATATATATATATATATATGTAGATAAAGTAAAAAATATATATATATATATATATATATATAGATAAAGTAAAAAATCAAAATATATATATTTAGCTACATTATATAGATGGGTATCTTATCTATACATTACATTATTCAAGAATATATTCAGATTAAACATTAAAAAGAGTCACTGTCACAGTTGGTGCTCAGAAGTTGACTTTTCTTTTACATTGAATTTTTAATTTTGCTTATAACTGAGCTTTCTTTATATGAATTGGGATTCTGCTGTTGATTTGGGATTTGAGTTTGGTTTTTTTTTCTTGTCTTTACTAATACCATTTGAAATACGGATTAAAACTAGACAAGACAAGGTGCTTATGTCTTTCTGTAGTTTCAGCTTTGACCTTGATTCTTCATTTATGCTGTATTGAGATAGATTGTTAGTATTTATTTCTCTATTACTGTTTTACGTAATCAGATGATCCCTTCTTGCATTTATTACATATTACACTGGTTATTACATTACCATGTAGTTGATTATGTGTCTTTAGAGCTGCATACATAGAGTTGTTAATGGCAAATTACCATTACATTATTTTAGTTATTTTGTTAGTCAACTTTCTTCTGTTCTCTATCTCTGGAATGTTTCAAGTGAAATCAACATTGCTGTAGTGATAGTATGCTGCTTATTTCCCTGTCATGAATTCTGACTGAGAAACTTGTTCACTAGTTTTGTTATCCTGGGAATGGCTTCTCATAAAATTTCCTGCCTTTTCAGATTTTTTTTCTTTTAGATCATTTAGATAGAACTAATGTGTAGTGAGGTAAGAAATCATTTATATGATTCAGTACATAAAATTTAGTTTTCTTATACTGTTACTCATCAACCCCTGAAAAACAATGGATTCTTCTATAACTCAATTACTTAGACCAGTTCAAATGTGTCTTTAGTGGTAAATGGGTTAATTATATACCTTAGTAAGATAAAAGAAAGTCTAATACCTAGAATATATCCAAGGACATATGGATCATGAAAGTTTAAGAAACATTTTGTAGAAAATAAGTAATTATACGATTTTAGTTTCATTTGCACTTGATGATAAACTTGAAATTAAAAAAAAACATAATAGGACAAAGATAGGTGAGTTATCTACAGTTAATTAGGGTAAAAGTAGAACCTGCGAAATACAAAATTGCTACAAACTGATGTACATGTAGGGGCATAAAGAAATTCTGTTTATTTTTGCCCTGTTGTTCCACAAAATTATTCGGCATGCATGTGATATATCTATCTATATATATATATATATATATATATATATATATATATATATATATATATATATATATATATATATATATAATAATAATGTTGTGCTACATTGTATTTCAATAACAACATCTGAAAGATGGATGTTGTATAGACCGATTTGCGATATCTGTAGTCTTAGTAATTTCACCTGTGCACAAACACTTCCAGATGGCATTTTGTGCCCAAAACATTTTGTATCCAAGGCAAATCGTACCCTGAGTACAATTTGTCTTACATTAGGTATGATTTATGTGGGTATGAATCTTCTTAATGTCGTCCGGAAGTGTTTGTGTACAGATGAAATTACTAGGACTGCAGTTGTCATGGAAAGGTCTATTGTTGATATCATGCGTACACATTTAAGTTGCAAAGTGACAATGTATGCACCACAAACACATTGCATGTGTATCCTAGCACATAAACCCTGGCACCCATACGTAAAACTGACCAATGAGTACATCAGTACATGAAATGTATTACACTTGTGATGCTTTTAGTTGTTTCACTTTTTTTATGTAAATAAAAATGAGATGAATCTACAACATAAAACATCTTGATCTACCCATAAATAATACAACCTTGGTGATATCATCCATAAGTGTGTAAATAAAGCAGGGATATCAACAACAATCTGTAAGAGGTATGGTTTTATCTGGTTTTAGAAAAATGATAAATAGATATATAGAAATTTTACTCTTTCTAGATGTAGAACTCACAAAGCTTTTAGTTTTAGATTTATTAGATTTTCACTTTTTTTATGTAAATAAAAATGAATGAATCTTATTTAATGTCATTTCAATTAAACATATAGCAACAATCTGTACATAAAGATATCAGCAACAATCTGTACATAAAGATATCAGCAACAGTCTGTACATAAAGATATCAACAACAATCTGTACATAAAGATATCAGCAACAATCTGTACATAAAGATATCAGCAACAATCTGTACATAAAGATATCAGCAACAATCTGTACATAAAGATATCAGCAACAATCTGTACATAAAGATATCAACAACAATCTGTACATAAAGATATCAACAACAATCTGTACATAAAGATATCAGCAACAATCTGTACATAAAGATATCAACAACAATCTGTACATAAAGATATCAGCAACAATCTGTACATCACTTTAAAATGACACATTCGTATTATCGTGGAGCCCAAGGATGCTTTATAGTTTCCGATGTCGCCAGTGAAACATCCCTCCACAATGTATGCAATTGGTAAGTATCTTGCTTTTAAATAAGATTTGGAGATGTTAACAAACATAATAAAACAATGTGCAACAACAGTGAATCTACCTTCTTCATGTTTAATTCTGATAGTGGGAGATGCAATTTGGAATATATAAATGCATTGTTATAAATAGTGCTTAAATTCCTCTTGTAATAGTTTTAAGAAATAAAAAAGATGGTGATTTAATATCTGGGTTAGAAAATTTACTTGAATCAGAATTTCAGTGAGTTTCTCTTTCTGATTTGGATTATCTGCCCATACTATTTTAGACGAAAAGTTCGGATTGCCGTTGTATTAGTTGCGAGGATAATAGGACAACAAATGTAGAAATTCTATAATTTTACCAAATATCTGTCGAAATAGTTTGGTTTAAAACGGCATATTTCAATGCCGAAGTGAAAAGTACATGTAGAAAAAGACTTATGTTACTTTCAATGCTTTCGTAAATATTCTGTTCTTCATATTTGCATTACAAACTCTATTAATTCAATTTCTTTATACGTTTTTGTTGTTTCAGGGTTCAAGATCTGAAATATTACTACAACATTGATCAAGATCAGTTGTCAACATTCCTTTTCGGAACTGTCCGACA
The DNA here is from genome assembly GCA_030159075.1 of Atrina japonica. Lineage (NCBI taxonomy): Eukaryota > Metazoa > Mollusca > Bivalvia > Pterioida > Pinnidae > Atrina > Atrina japonica. The sequence continues at coordinate 4,824 of BROG01000236.1, read as the reverse complement.
CAAATGTGAACGGGAAGTAACAAAGGAAAAGGCAGAGAAATTTGCAGAATACTTGAATATTCCTTATATAGACTTAGAATTAGACAATAAATGCCAAATAATAGATAATAGTACTGTTAAGTATTGAAAACAAATAAATCAAGATAAATACACACAGTTTTTCCTATATATGAAATGAATTCTAAGTGTCCTTTTCTGAGTTATCAGCATACATTTTATGTAGAATGTTTTTACGAAGAACGAACATTCTCTTACTCAAATATAACAATTACAATGAAACCCACTAATATTCAACAAAACTGTTGCCAGCTGAAATGAAAATATGTTGCTGAAATTGTGATCAACATAGTCTCTTTTTATATCTTTGGTGAAGTTCATGACATTTACAAATCACTGAATTTTTCAAATGCTCATCTAAATAACCTTTCCGACGCAATGCCCAAGGCGATCGGTATTCTATTCACCAATCATTAGTTAATACACACGTACTTATCAAGACTGAATGAGTGAATGACCAAATGAACTTTCGATGTATTCAAACCTTTGTATCAACTGGACTTTAAAGATGAACAATAATCAATTGTTTTATCTCGTTATGTCAGTAGTGTTTTGCACCACAGTAAAAAAACGTCATCTATAAATAAGCAATTGAACTCAACACGACCCCATCTATATACATTTATACAGATGAAAATAAAATTGTCGGGTTCATGTCAAAGTTCAAAATAATGTTTTTTTATTCAAATAGTTTGATCACATATGTGCAACAAATATATTTGTCAAAAGTATCACCTGCATTACTACGTAATACTGCTCATTCTCTTTGTCTTCGGCACAATAGTTCAAACATAGTTGAGAATCTAATAACATATTGATTATATACAAATCATATATATGTACATACAAATCTAAGTAAAGACATTATATAAAACCAGTAGATGATATACAAAAGTATTACATTAACAACCATTTTGTTACACATCTTATAGTTACATGTGATGGCAAAAGTGTAAATCACAAATAAAGTGTATCAAAACATGAATTGCGACTCTTCCAAATTACATATAATATATAACATAGGATATACACGTTTCTTTCTTGACAGTACTGTTGACAGTACTGTTAAGTATTCAAAACAAATTAAATCAAGATAAATACACACAGTTTTTCCTATATATGCAATGATATCTAAGTGTCCTTTTCTGAGTTATCAGCATACATTTTATGTAGAATGTTTTTACGAAGAACGAACATTCTCTTACTTCAAATATAACAATTACAATGAAACCCACTAATATTCAACAAAACTGTTGCCAGCTGAAATGAAAATATGTTGCTGAAATTGTGATCAACATAGTCTCTTTTTATATCTTTGGTGAAGTTCATGACATTTTCAAATCACTGAATTTTTCAAATGCTCATCTAAATAACCTTTCCGACGCAATGCCCAAGGCGATCGGTATTCTATTCACCAATCATTAGTTAATACACACGTACTTATCAAGACTGAATGACTAAATGACCAAATGAACTTTCGATGTATTCAAACCTTTGTATCAACTGGGTTTTTAAAGATGAACAATAATCAATTGTTTTATCTCGTTATGTCAGTAGTGTTTTGCACCACAGTAAAAAAGACGTCATCTATAAATAAGCAATTGAACTCAACACGACCCCATCTATATACATTTATACAAATGAAAATAAAATTGTCGGGTTCATGTCAAAGTTCAAAATAATGATTTTTTATTCAAATAGTTTGATCACATATGTGCAACAAATATTTTCTTTAAAAAAAGTATCACCTGCATTACTACGTAATACTGCTCATTCTCTTTGTCTTCGGCACAATTGTTCAAACATAGTTGAGAATCTAATAACATATTGATTATATACAAATCATATATATGTACATACAAATCTAAGTAAAGACATTATATAACACCAGTAGATGATATACAAAAGTATTACATTAACAACCATTTTGTTACACATCTTATAGTTACATGTGATGGCAAAAGTGTAAATCACAAATAAACTGTATCAAAACATGAATTGCGACTCTTCCAAATTACATATAATATATAACATAGGATATACACGTTTCTTTCTTGACAGTACTGTTAAGTATTCAAAACAAATTAAATCAAGATAAATACACAGTTTTTCCTATATATGCAATGATATCTAAGTGTCCTTTTCTGAGTTATCAGCATACATTTTATGTAGAATGTTTTTACGAAGAACGAACATTCTCTTACTTCAAATATAACAATTGCAATGAAACCACTAATATTCAACAAAACTGTTGCCAGCTGAAATGAAAATATGTTGCTGAAATTGTGATCAACATAGTCTCTTTTTATATCTTTGGTAAATTCATGACATTTACAAATCACTGAATTTTTCAAATGCTCATCTAAATAACCTTTCCGACGCAATGCCCAAGGCGATCGGTATTCTATTCACCAATCATTAGTTAATACACACGTACTTATCAAGACTGAATGAGTAAATGACCAAATGAACTTTCGATGTATTCAAACCTTTGTATCAACTGGACTTTAAAGATGAACAATAATCAATTGTTTTATCTCGTTATGTCAGTAGTGTTTTGCACCACGATTGATAGAAGTAGATCTTAATGTGTGTAAATGGATAGTAAGCATAATATAAAGATTCCTATATCAATGTTACCAGAAGAGCTTAATTTTCCTGCTAACATTATTAATAGAATGGTAGAAGTTATTACAAATGCAGGAACAGAAAAAGACACACACTAAATATCTTAGTTTTAGTGTACTATATTGTTTCGAGACTACAGACAAACGGTGGAGCGTCGGAATCTGTATGATCCCTATATAGCGTTTTGTATTAAAATGTTCAACGTCACAAAAATTGTTGAATGTGAAACATTAAAGTGAATGGAAAAGATTCCTGCTTTACGCCTCGTCATACCAATCTGGTGACACGACTATTGAAGTGCTATAAATGTGACCCTTGTGACGGACCATTCAGTGAAGTGAGGTTTCTTTAATGAAGCGTGCGTGGCCCAAAAGAATAACGAATTTCATTTTCTTTTTTGCGTACGCTAATAACTTTCTTCTAAGGTATAACGAGGTACCGGCAATTGATCCATGACCTTTCACTTTCGAGTCGAACACAATAAGACAAGTGACATGTTCTCGTATTATCTCTAGGGCTGGAAAGTTTCGTAACTTACATTCATTTTTAACGTCATGTTACTTTTTAATTAGTTACTGCCAGGATGTAGCTTTCCTCGCAATCTCTCTCGAGACTTTCCGGTCCTATTGTCCTACATCGTATTTCATTGAATTTACAAAATTACGGCATGAAATACCCAATTTACAACTAACCATATGTTTATGTATAATTTGTATATTATATTACAAATATCCCACTCCGTCTCATCAGCAATGTAGGCCTATATTAAATTCCTAGTCTAGACTATCGCTTCATATCGCTATTCAATACATAAAGGCAACAAAAATGTCACTTTCATAAGCCATCAAATTAAAGTTTCTACTCAAGGACGAAATTACTTTTATCCTCAGAGATCTCGTAAAAATACATAGTTCATAGTGAATGGATATTCTCATTATATATATATATATATATATATATATATATATATATATATATATATATATATATATATATATATATATATATATATATATAATCTCCAAAACCCCCTCGACCTAAATGTTAAATAGAATGTTAAAATTTCACATTTAGGCACAAATTTAAATTATATACTGGATACAGTATTAATGTGTCTGTGTTCTAATATTGCGTGGGGAGACAGGGTAGCATCGAATATACAAGCTTCTCGTATTTTAGGTGTAAAGAGGTTCTACGACGAATAAAGAAACAATTTAATTTGAATGTTTATGTTGCGTTCTTCTATTACCCTAGGCAATATAAGGCAAAAAATAGATCATCTTGTCATGGTTTGTTGATGTTACGACCTTTTTATCGAATAAAAACATGGATATAAAATCGCTTAACAAAAAGACTAATTTTCTAAACATTAGTTCCATTTCCACCAATAGAAAACACAAACACTTGTCGAGTTTTTTTAATCTGCATGACCGAAACATTTCAAATGTTTTTTTTATCACATGAACTTTATCAGCTGATTACAATGGCACGATACTGATGTATATAGTATCACACTTGAGGGGGGAGTGCTGAAATAAAGTTGTGTATATAGTCATTTTAGTTTGTATATTAACGTTTGATGCCTTTGTTCTCCGATATACAAAAGTATACCATGTATACCTTCAGTAGTGTCGATATGACTTGAGAATATTGGATAAACTTCAGTTGATTAGAACTCTACCCATGCTAGACGAGTTTCAAACGTACATTTTTATTTGAATGGTGTTTAAGTCATACTCAACTATTTTTTATTTTTTTGTTGGTAGAGAAAAGGACCTGGTTACACTGTACCCGGGAAGAGATAACCGGCCTTCCGCAGGTTAACTGACAAACTTTCTCACAAAATCAGCTTAGGTTTCAGTGGGGCTCGAACATGTGCTGTAACCACCCGTTCACGTTAAGACTGTTTTAAAGAATGTTAGTGTTGATGTTAACAAAGGCTTTTTACCGATCTCTGGAATGTGAAATTTAGCACCTTTATTTACATAACCACAATAACGGCAATATTTATCAAAATTATAAAATTTTGCAATAAAGTATAAACATTCGGTTTGGAGCAAAATGAAATGATGTAGAATAAAATAAAGGGTTTTATATCATAATTACACAAAACACTGATCTGTGTCATGTTTTACTTCA